>JBBPDC010000001.1:43962216-43981537 GCA_037974485.1 Hemigrammopetersius urotaenia
CACACACACACACACACACACACACACACACACACACACACACACACGTACGTTTGTGCTCAATGGACAGCTCCCGAAATAAGAGACAACAGCCATGCACCGTTTCAGCACCACTGTTGTGAACCAACCATCAGCACGTAGAGAGGGGCAGTCCCATCTGACGCAGCGCACCTGATATCAAACGCACTGCTCACCCTCAACAAGGAGGAAGAAGTGACTTGAGGTGAGAGCAAGAGAAAGAAGCATACCGGCTTACTGCTAATGAACCCTCCACCTTCTCCCCAAAATTCTAGCCCAGAGAACCTCCCACCATGAGAAGATGCTGTCGGCTGCCTCTGGACCTTCCTTCACCTCTCCCCTCAACCCTGCAAGATGCTGCACCTTGAATTTTGTTAACCCAATGCCCTGTTTCTATGTCGATGTCTGATCCCGTGCACTAGATGGTGCTACAATATACACACACATACACATATATATATATGAAAGAGCAATTCCAAAACACTTAATCAGCATGAAGAAAGAACAACTGTAGCAGCTCATGTAGCATACAGCCTATATCTGGATGAGAATTGCATCATGTGCTGAGTGTATTTTTACATACCTGCTCATTGTAATTACCCTATTAGCCATTTTGCAGGTTCATTCTGCGGGTTATTCAAAGCGATACCTGCTCAAACACTTGCTCGACACCAGAGTGTAATACAGAGATGAGAGCATGCTAATGTTTCTCCAGGAAATTCATCACAGTGGTCATTTCACGCACTGGTGCAACCTAACCAGCGGCTGATTTACAGTAACTCTCTGTGGCGTGCAAGCTGAAGATAATGTCTGTGCCACGGATAACAGCGAAAGGGTGAGAAGAAAAGGCAGTGTTTGCATGTACCAAGCATGGGAGGAATAGCTAGCATAGCAAAGCACAGAGCAGGGACGCCATCTTAAAGCCTACTTACATTAAACACACACACACAAACACACACTTACTTCTAAATGTCTGCAGAAGCACTTTTAATGTGCACAACATTAACCAGGGGAATTGACTTGGATGGCTTTTTTTTTTTACCTTTCCAAGCTTTTATAAGCATGGTGACACATGTGATTACAAAAGTTGGCTACCATTGCACACGATTCATTCAAGTATGACTTAATTTGAAGCTTTAATAGTCCCTGCCTCTATTTGTACATCCCAGGTGCTCAGCCCACCCCCACCCCCAACCCCACCCTCAGTGGAATAAAAGGCTAAGAGTCTCCAATTATGGACTAAAGTCCTTGGAGCCTATAGAATACAACCAAAGCAGGACATGAAATGCATGCCGTAGAGCATCCTAGGTGTTTTATTTTCTGACCCCCAGTTCACTACACAGCTCAAATTTCAGAGCAGTATAATCCCTGCCAAATTATATCCTACGACGTATTATTTAGTTACTACATCTGCTATGATTTAAACTTAAAGTTACTTAAGATATATGAGTGTGTAATAAAACAGGGTCAGGTTGCATTGTATTCTATGTAGATACTGAATAACAAGGGTTAGGTTATAATAAGAATAGAAACATAAGGACTTAACAATACTTTCCCCTGCCTACTGGTGTGGGATGACATACCCAAAAATCTGAAGTTTTAGAGGTTCAACAGATCCCCCTCCTACTGTTGGTAGTCTATTGTGTGATTCAGACCCAAGGCTGAACTGAGGAGAGAATAGGAAACAATGGGAAAAAAAAAAGGATACTGAGTTACTACAGATTGGTTGTCATTTACAGGCTATCTTTAATGGGTCAAAATCTGTTGTTTTAAGGATACACATAGTTGTTCTGTGTCTTAGAAGCACTGACAATACCAACAATGTGCACAAACACTGCACTTTATTCAGTAAGTAAACTTAGCTGTATGCCTGCGGCTGCTACAACTCTGACTTCAGCTGTTTTTTTTTCCTACTTAAGCTATCACTAGTCTGTTCTAATTAGCAGCACATCCATATTCCTCACTTTCATTTAAGTATGAAGGCACTTGAGTGTGTAGAGGGGAAAAGAGCACTGAAAGCCCTATTCAAAACCAGACACTCAGTAAACGTGTCTCTGCCAATCAAGACAAGCTCCCAGTGCCTGGAGGTGCGTCTGTATGACTGTAACGAAGCAGCTGTTTGGGAGAGTGGCCTGTATGAACTGTTATTAAGTTGAGGAAATGGTTTCTGAATCTGAATCTGAATGGCTTGATCTTTGCGGATTGTAGACTGATGTGTGGAACTTGATAAAACTATGAATGAAAAAGATATGCTATATGTGTGTTTAAAGAGAAAGCAGTCATTCGAAATAAAATAATGTCAGTATATCAGCTACAAAAGACTCCTTTATCGTCTTCTGTGTAAAAACACATTAAATGAAATGGAAACAACTTGTCCAGTTCTATTCTCTTCAAGATGTAGGCAGACACATCTCATTTCATTTTTGGGGAAAAAAAAGATTTTTGTAATGTTTCGCTTAGGACTAAGAGAGAGGAACATTATGCACATATTTACAGGACTCGATTTCCCCCTTTAAAGTCTCTTGACAGCCAGCATACTCACAAATAATGAAATATGTAGGGCGCCTAATATACGCACTTTCAAAATGCTGTAAACATAACTGCCAGTCTAAATAAACATTTGCTTTGCCTTCCAAAGAGATTGCTGGTCAGAACTGCAGACCTGCTGTCAGGAATCTGTAATGAGATTTTAAAAGACTCCTGCAATGTTTCACATCATAAGAGATCTCCATTAATTAACGTAGAGAGCGGCTAAAAGCCGACTACTACAATGCGTGCTTTACTCTGCCACTGGGGCCAATTATCAGCCTATTTTTCGGAGAGGCCCCAATTTAATAAATTACAAGAAGGTAGACGGATGTGCAAGACAGACCTTGGTTTTCAAAAAATAAATACATAAACTCTCAAAAGAAAATTGTATAAGCATTATGCCATGCGAGCCTTACCATCCTGAGACAGCAAACCGAATGTACATTTAGCAAATGGGGGGAAAAATACAATCTGAATGTTAAATGTGAGAGAGAATGGAGGAGGGGAGAAAAAATGAACAGTAGCAATTTAGCTCTCAGCCACAGCTAATTTCATGCTCTGCATTTTATTCTCCTGCTTCAGTAATTCAGAGTCAGTTAGGCATGCGCACTGGAGCACTCCCCCTGTTAATCCCCCCACACACACACACACACACACATTAAACGGCACACTGAGAGCAGGCCTGAAGACTTGGGGCACACGAACAAGCTACTGTTTTCAGATCACACATCATTTAGTCTATACTGTATAACATTTAACAATATACATATATTTTTCCTGAAACAATTGTCTTTAAGTACATTTCTCTACAGGCCTAAATAAATGGAGCTAAATGATTTGGGGAATATATGAGTGCATCTTTTCCTGCGTCAGTATTGCAAATGCAATTTAAGCACAATCATTTTCAATAAATTAAGCTAGGGCCTTTCTTGCCAAGAACACTAGCAGATCTTCAGTCGCTTTGGATAAAGGCGTCTGATAAATGCCATAAATGTAAATGTAAACTCCAACCACAACAGCAAGATCAAATTTTCCTAGGAGAGTCTGGACTCATTCATTAAATAATATCAGTATAATAAGTAAAATCAAATAACAGACATTAAATACATCTATTAAAAGTCTATTCTAAATACAAACATCAGTATATTAACAATATATGGTTTAAGTGAAGGAGTGACTGAGTGAGTGAATGACTGAGCATGAGAGAGAGAGCAAGAGAGAGAGAGTTTAAATGGTAAAGTTGGTGTCCCCTGTGAGTGTAGAAGGAACATGTAGAATTGGGACACCAATTTCTCAACATGGCACTGCGATAAACTGCACTGTATGTTAATTAGACTGTTTGACAGTGTTGGAAAATATTGTTGTAGTAGAAACAAAGGCGATAGCTGAGTTTAAACATGCCGGTTGCACTGAGAATTACTACAGCCTTATGATAAAGCTAATGGTGGGTTTAACTTTAAAAATATGAAGCTTTAGTCATTCTCAGGAGTGCTGAAATATTACCATGATACAAAAGAAGAGATCGCATGCAAAGATTTATCACAGCACACATATTTTTACAAATATCTGAAGTTCATTCCATCATCCTCATCACTGGAGGGAAAAGTTGGAAGGCAGATTTCGTCTATTCGGTGCTGGGAAATTGACTGGTCCACCGAGGTCCAGGGAGGAAGTTCATTTCACTTTCACAAAAGAAGCAGAAATGCTTGTTGCAGGCCTACATTTGTAGATGGCTTATTCCAACCCTGACCAGACATCTAAGCTAAACTTTGGCTAAGTTACTAAAAATGTAGGCGTATAGGAGAGATCCTTCAGGACAAAAAAAGAGGTGCCCAGCCTGGTAAGCATTCACCATCCAGCTGACACCTGAGAGACAACATACATACCTACAGGTAGAGCTAAAACCTTGGTGCTGAGCTTGTTTGTGCTGGTCTTTGATCAAAGCAATAAAGGTGAAATTAATCTTTATTTTATTTTCTAAAGAAAACGGACCATACCATGTTACTAATTGTAAAACTAGCTTACTATTCAGTATTTGCATATGACACTGACTGTGATACGGCTTAGTATTGTACTCTTTCATAATGCAGAACTGTCAAGTAACTTCTCAGGAGCATTGTGTGAGAAAAATGAACAAAACGCATCTGTTAAACATAAATCAACAAGGGTGTTCAATTTCTACTGTTGTTAAATTAATTACCACTAGACCTAATTATTTTCTTGGGTGCAATTTTGTATAAAAAGCATGTCAGAGAAATGAGCTCCATAGCTAAATTATGAAGCCTATTCTATCCATCAAAAAGACCTATGGAGGTGTGGTGTGGTAACTGGCCACATGGCATCAACAGCAGATTCTTCAAGTCCTGCAAGTTGCAGGGTGGGACCTCCACTGGTCAGACTAATTTGTATAGGACATCCCATATATTCCCAGATGTATATGGAAGAAGCTACTGGCATTAGGGAATGCAGATGCCATGTTCTTGGTCTGCAACAATGTTTAGGTGCTACATGTCAAAGGAACACCCACAAGAATGTTTCCCAGCAGAACATTGTCTGATAGCATCAAACTGCCCCTGCCAGCTTTCCATCTTGTCACAGTTGATTGTCCTTATTAGGAAAAATGTGTTTCATTAGACCAGGCCACCTAATCTATTCCATTTCTCCATTGCAGGAACATTTGGTAGTGGACATGAGTAGTCTGAGACACTGTGTGTTCCTTTCCATCACAGATAGTGTTAACATTCCCGGCAATTTGTTCTACAGATGCCCTTCAATGAGATCGGACAAAACAAGCTAGGTTCCTCTTCCTGTGTGCATCAATGAGCCTTGGGTGCCCAGGACTCTGTAACCAGTTTACGGGTTGCCCCTCCTTGGACCACTTTTAGTAGCTATTAACCACTGCATACTGGGAACACCCCACAAGACCTGCCACTCTGGAGATCCAGTCATCTAGCCATCAATATTTGATTAGTCAAAGTTGCTCCGATCCTCATGCTCGCCCATTTGAACTGACAGTTCACTGGCTGCTGGTACTGAGAGATAACTACATGTCAAGATTATAGTTCTAATCCACAAAATAACAGTTTCTGTTTTTTTGTTGCACTGTCAGTAGAAATACACTGCATGGACCCCCTTTAGGAGGAAAAAAACACAGTCCAGTCAAAGCAAGCTCTGATTGGTAGGTAAGGCATTTTAACATAGAGCAATAGCACCCAGTAAGCGCACCTTCATCAAATATAATCAAATGTCATGACACTAATATTTGGAAAACATTTGGAACATTTGGAAACCACACAGTAACTTATAAATTATCACATTGTTTTTTTAAAAATAGGTGTTTGCACTTAGTTACCACGCCATCTTGAACATCTCTGAATTTAAAATATTATGTTTACAGAATGATTCTCAGAATGTTGACTTGTGTTGAGAACTGCTACAAACAGCAACAAAGTCCATTATGAAAATGATCGCCCCATGATAGCAAGACTGTCTGCCAAAAAGACTGTCTACAGGCCCCAGGTGCCACAGTATGTATTAAAATCTGTTTTTTCCTCTTCTCTTCCAGCAGGCTGTGAAAAAGTACAGAATCAAAGTAGCAAGCTTGTGCTAGACTGAACTCAGTGGACAGTGCAGTGTACTGAGTGGGGGTTAGTAAGGCAGAAGCCAGCAGACCTTTGGGAGCTGAGCATCTGTGGGGGTCTGTCACCACTATGAATACCCATCAGACCTTGAAATTTAACTCTACTCCAGGCCTGAGACACTTACACACACACACACACACACACACACACACACACACACACACACACACACACACACACACACACACACACACACTTCTCAATCTATATCTCTCAAATGCACACACTAGCAGGTCACGCATCAACCGATTTATGTATGTTTTTGTATGTTCCAAGATTCATTCTTTCATAGAAACTATTACAAGGTAGGACAAGCTTCATAGATGATAACAAAACACATTCAACTTACTCAGTGAGAAATGATATCTCCTTTTTTGTCAAAATATGAAGATCTAGGATGGAATATTAATTTTAATGACATTAGCACGTGTGTAAAAAAGTTCATACATATGGTGATATGTGGCCACACTGTGTATTGCTAAAGTTTACAAAATGGCATTTGCAGTTTTCCTCTAAAAATATACTTAATGATCTTTAAATAGATCCAAATTGCATATTACATACACTGCAACCTCATCTATTGAGCTAAAGTCCAAGTTTTCTTATCGGATTTCTTAAAATACAGTAAACCTTTTAACTTCATCTAAGAAACCCAAGTAATGTGTTTACACTGGCACTAATTAGATTATAATCATATATTTGGAGTTCATGTAAACACACTTAGTTTAGTGCTCTAATCTGAATAGTTTATATATTTTGACAAAGTTGTTACAGTTTTGATGAAAGGGATTTTTGACCATGGTCTACTTCTCCAACCAACAGCATCTGCAAAAACATGTTTTTGAGATCACATGCAAAAATACGTCAATTGTACAACCCATGTTAAAAAATCACCAGTGATGTCAAGTCTCCAATTGCAAGTCATTACAAGACCATTTTAAGCAAAAAGTACTAGGGTTTGATAACGATGTCCATGACTCATTTACACGGTAAGATTTGGATGAGTCATCAGATGTGTCAAAAGCTTCTATACCAGATGGAACATGCACCTGAATCTAGGAGCTAATTGCTAAGGGATGATGGCAAAAAGAGTCACCTGATCAATGTACCGTATGCTAGGCAGGGAAGATTCAAAAATAGCCCGGGTGTAATGACAGTGGATGAGGAGGCTCTGGTTTCCTCATTTATCCTGTGTGGAGGTCTTACATTGTGTGGCTAGGGACAGGACACTAACAAGGGACAATAAGACAGCAAAGAGGGTCAGATCAAAGGATCAGAGATATATTTGGTTTTATTCTGAATTCACAAGCTCTCTACAGTGTTTTCACAATGTCACTCTTGTGATGGACAATTATGGATCCATCAATCCTACTATATCAACTACCATGGGTTTTTTTCTTCTTCTTTTTCTCTTTCCTCAATTTAAAGGACCCGTATCATTTTATATTCCACAACCATAGAATTTCATGCCAATTTTCCTCCCACACTAAATGTACTATGCAATCATTGTTAAAACATACCATTTATTTAAAGCCCATATATAGAATATTACAAAACATTCACAGTTTACAATTTACATTCACAGTTTTTATGATATGTTTTTATGAACACATATATCCACCTATCCAATCTAGAGCAGTTTGGCCCCGCCTACTCACACTGAAGTTTCAGCCTTGCCTGTTTTTAAATGAGGTGCAATACCAGGTAGCCAATCAGAACTGAGATCATTTACATATGTTAGTCTAACAAAATAATGGGCTACATGTGCATTTTTATAATGTCTATAATAAAGAAACAGTACTGAAGCTGGAAATCCAGCCCAGGATACAGGATCCGTGCATCACAATAAACAATGCAAAGATTACATTTGCAGTAAGTATGTAGTGTTTCATTAAGGTAACAGTCTAATTTTGAATTCTTTTTTGAAAGCTGCCATCTTTATGAGTCATTTGGTTGATAATAGGAAAAGAAAAAAAGCACTTTAATTAAAATATATTTGCCCATTAAAGAATGCAGGCACAGTACTAAAAACAATTAGATATTGATTATGAAACGCATCATCTTTGTCTTGGGAGACTTTTCAGTTGCAGTACTGCTTTTTATGCACCATGTCACCAGAGAGTACAGTTAACATGACAGAAAAATTAAGTATGTATGCTCCAGAAACAGACATGTCAGCATTCCTTCAAATTCAGGTCTCAACGGAACGGAATCGTTAAAAGCTACAATTTTTCACTTCACTCCCAAGAGAGACTCCAACAAAGGCCTGTTTTCAGGATATCCATAACAATATAGGCTTGTAACCTTTGAAGGTCTTAAGTTATACATAAACTGATATTTATATGTGTCCCATAGTGCTTGCTTTCAACATCGTCAATACACAGAAAGACACCGGCAGCACTGCCTCAGTCAGACATGGAGAGTGCTGCCATCTAGTGTCTAAACTGATGATTACACTCTAAAGACACAAATCTGCAGATTCTGGTCTGACAAATACAAAGTTAGTTACAAACGAAGTTTTAAAAAGTTTTAAAGATATGTTTTTTTTCTCTTTTGGTATTATATTATTATTTACTTACAGTACATTTGCTTGGTTATTGGCAAGATAATAATCTAATTCTGTTAAATAATTGTGTGTACGGTAATCCCCCAGTTTTATGCGGACCGGGAGTCACGGATTCAGTCACACAAGGATTTTTTTTGAGAACCAAACTCATCGTTTTATACAGAAAACACCACAAACTGTAGGCTGCAGGCTGCTAATGCTAACCGTTTTTTAAGCAATAAAGTTTTCTGATTATAATCAAAGTTTTCTGATTATGATTATTTGTTTACTTTTTCTTTATGGGTAATGCATTAAACTGAGTTTAAAATGAAATTTAAGTGTTCTGGGCGCATATTTGGGGGCCTATTTAGGGTTTACACTATAAAAGTAGGCATTTGAATCATTTTTTTAACCAAAACACATCACATTTTTTAAAAATATGTCCGGGTGCTCTTGGAACGTAACCCCCGCAAAAAGCGGGGGATTACTGTATCTGCCATATTGTGCAAATTGTGCAAATATACACAAATTGCCAGACTAACGAAACAGGTAACAAGCATTTAAAATGGATGTAGTGGCAACTTATCATATGACTTCATGACTATATGATGTTCAGATATTTACCAGTGACAAGTTCTACATATAATCAGAAATTGTTCTAAAATATGCAATTATGTGTAATTCCTTTTTCCAGTATTATATTTATCTATTTAAGCTAATATTGTAATAATGTCATGATGGCTAGACAACTAGATCAGAGGATCTCCAAAACAGCAGGTCTTGTTGGATGTTTCCACTAGGCAATGGTCATTATGTACCAAAAGTTGTTCTAAGAAAGACAACTGGTGAATCTGTGACAGGGTCATGGGCACCCAAAGCTCACTGAAGTGCATGGGTAGTGAAGGGTAGCCAGCTGTTTGTATTCCACAGATGAGATACTGTGGCACAAAATGATAGCATGCGGTGCATTTCTGTCACGGTGCAAGTCTGCAGCCTGGACAGAGTGCCCATGCTAACACCTGCCCAGAACTGAATCAGAACTGGAGCATCAAGCAATAAAGGTGGCCTCATCTAATTATTTTATTTTTATATGATGTGGACAAGGGTATGTGTGCACCACTTAGCTGAGGAAGAGATGGCACCAAGCCAATGGAGGCAGTGTGTAGCTGTGGACAATGTTTTGCTGGGAAACCTTCGGTTCTGACATTCATGTGGAGGTGACTTGTATCGCCTACCTAAACACAATCGGCGACCATAAGTACCCACCTTACAACTTACAGGACTTAAAGCAGCTACTGTAAACGACTTTGTGCCAAATATCACAGCACACGGGTCTTGGAGAGTCAGGACTGTTTTGGTGGCACAGACATTTTAATGTTATGGGTAATCAGTGTATGAATATGCACGCACACACACGCACGCACACGCACGCACACACACGCACACACACGCACACACACGCACACACACGCACACACACGCACACACACGCACACACACGCACACACATACACACACATATATATATTTCCCCCTTGATAGCACAGCTGAGAAACTGCTAAATCAACAGTGTTTGTCCTCATTCCATGCACATTTCCTCTGCCTTCAGTTCTCTTCCATGGGCTTGATTTTAAAAAGATGAGCACAATGCAACATCTGTGTGACTTCTGGCACCCTCTCTGCTATTCCTTGACAGTGAAGCAGCATCTAATGGTGGTGAAGCAGACTGAAATGAAAACACCATTTCCCCTCAGCAGTACACACACCAGCTCGCACATTATCTGACTCTGTACTAGATCATTTGAACCTATTGAACAAACCATTTGGCTGAATCTCTGTGACAAAAACAAAGGGCACCAATTTCCCAATCAGGTGCATGTAATGGTGATCTAGGTAGATTGTTCAAACCAGCTGCTCGAAGGTACGAGAAGAGGTCCATACTCGACTCGACTCCATCCAGAGGTGAGGAAGAACAGGAAAGGTGTCCCCTTCTCTTGTATCTGCCAGACCTCCAGAGACAATTCCCAGCAGAGAGAGAGATAACACCTAATCAAAGCGCAGCCATTCTTTACTTTAATCTGGATGCTGCAGGCATGCTACATAGGGAGGGCTTTAATTGCCTCTTTTGTCCATTAGGACTGGGGATAACATTTATCATCTTAAGAAGGGGAAAAAGATGATGACTGGCAGTAAAACTACTTATTGACAGTCACTGAAGGACTTACTGACTGAACCAAGCATGGGTAACACTCCTAATACTAAAGTATGATAAAACTGTTTACTAGCGTGAGGTGAATTTAAATAAGGGTGGAAAATATGGTACGATATTAGAAGACTTTCACAATCAAATACATGAAGTTGCCACAAAAAAATGCACAATGAAAAAGGCTATAAAAAAATAGCATACAGCTAGTTAGTTATGAATTTCCTTTACTAAACCACTCAATCGTTGAGGTTCACTTATGCAGTTAAGACAAGGGGACTCAGGGCAGGCTGTAGCCAGTCTGGAAGCACTTTTTTCAAATTCCACACCAGGGTTGAGCCCCCACGCTCCAAGCAAGATTTCTCCACAGTGCAAGCACTCAGAGACTTCAAACTCCATAGTTCAATTGAGTTCTAGGAGACCTTTCCAACGAGCCCTCATATGTATTTTTAGCCAGAGTAGATCAGGGGTTATTCCCCAAAAATTGTTCACCTCACCGCCGTGTTCCAATACTTTTGTCCCGCGACCTCGGCGGGAAGTTAAACTAAATGAGGTGAATACGGGTTTACCTTTACATTTTCTTTAAGGGTTATGCATTGAACTGAGTTAAATTAAATTAAAGTGTTCTGGGAGCATATTTGGGGGCATATTTAGGGTTTATGCTATAAAAATAGGCATTTTTTACTAAAACACAACAAAGCGTTTTTTCACTATATGCTCTTGGAACGTATCCCCGGGAAAAGCGGGCTGTTACTGTACTTCTTCAAACTCTTCAGTGATATGGCCCAATGAATAAAACTATTGTGTATTAAGTAAAATAATGGCATAATGAGCTACCAACAAATCAGCTACTTACTATGCAGTTAGTGTAAACTCTCATTAATTTATGATATATGTATTTGAGTGCTATGCAAGAACCAGTGATAACCTTGCTAAACTGAGAAAAGACGCATCAAAGCGTAAGACAGCTCAATAACAACATACACTTTAGTAAAGTATAAACCCTGAGTATCAGCACTGAACACCAAGAACTACACACAGCAATGCAACCATTCAAACATATACAAATAGACTAAAATTAACAATAAACAATGCACTTATTTTGACACAACTGTATGTAAAGTTTATCCACTCTCACAACTCTGTTTTGTTACAAATGAACACAACTGGGGCAAGCAAATAGGCTATAAATGCAGACCACTTACTCACTGCTGTCTTTTTCATATTTATACTGATATTTTAACAACTATCTGTCATTTATACCTGGAGGATGGTGCATAACATGTGTTTTATGGACAAATGAAGCACAAAAAAGTCCATGAACCCTCTCAGACTCAGTCTTACTCAAAGTATTGCTATTTATAAGTGGGTGTCCATCTGCTGTGCTTTCACTTTTTACCGACCCCACATTTGCTGCAGCATTACAATTGATGCCACTTCTGCCGGCTAACATCTGGCACTTTAGTAACCGTTTCGTCCGTTCAGCGCAATGCGTGAGCAGACCCACTGCAAGTTGAGTGACATGAACACAAAAGACAAAGGTGCCACAGATGAAGAGAAGCTAAAGAGTTTGGTCCTTTAGCCCTTATTGTCAATGCTGCTGTCATGCCAACTCATTTTAAAACAGCTCAAACATGCGACGAATATGATGTCTTTGCCTCGTCCCTTCTGACACTGCAACAGCCCTCCATCTCCCTTCCAATAATGTTTGCCTGTCAGCAGGTCCGGGCTGATCTGATATGAATTATTCATAAGCTAAGTAAGCTACATTTAATTTCCGAATCAGCTGTTCACTTTCTCTATAATGATATGCTAATAGCTGTGGAGACTCTCAATTCCCTTCGCAGGAGTCCCTCAGAGTGAGGAAGTGTTTAGGGTTGCCTAATCACGCTATGATAAAGACTGTCTTTATGGTTTTCTGTCCGTTGTGTCCTCTCCTATCCGTCTGCAAAGTCAGCACCAGAACAATTACCACCACAAAAACATGAGGCGAGCAAAGTTGAGCTACAAGCACACACACAAAGGACAGAGGTGTTTCTTTGGGCACCATCAAGGGTATTGGCAGAACCAACAATCAGAATTCACATAGACGAAAATGGGGTTTTCAATGACAAGCAAGCAGTGATAAGCCAACGGCTAATTTGCAGTTCAAACAAACTGCCTTTGCCATATTGATTTTGTACCTTTGAAGTACCTGATCCCTTAAATTAGCCTCAGGAGGAGTCCACTGTGCATTTTATTCCAACCTGCTGGGCATCCTAGACAAGAACACAGCAGGAGTTCAGTTTTGTTTCACTGTTGCTTCAACCAACACCCACTCCATCAGTGATGTTCTACAGTCATCCAGTAGATGGGCAGGGGGGGGCATGTATATTTTACGAACAATTTTATAATTATGAATAATAAGTTACAAACAGTTTTCCACTTTAATATGAGTGCTTGTAACGGAACAAATTACTGTTTCCTATGACGGCTTTGCCATTTCCAGTGGATGTCTGACTAATGCTGGTCATTCACAGGACCCCCATCCTACTTTTATTCTTGCATTTTAGTTTTTATTTATATTTTTCTCCTTCTCTGATTGCTTTTTCTGTTTTCATCACGAAAGTCGACTAAAAAGTAATTAACATTAAATAAATGAATAAATGAGTTAGCACTCATGCTAACCTTTCCATTTAATTTAGCTGTTAATTGCAGTTTTTAAATTCATGTTTTGCTTCTTGAACACTTCTGTAAACATCTAAAATGTATAAATGATATCCCCAGATCAGTGACAACGTCAAACAGAACCATGTCTCTTTGATTTAATGCGGTATGAAATGCAAATCATTAAGAACTGCAACATGAAGGCAAAAAAAAAAAGTTTCAAATCATTTAAACTGAGGCAGCAAGAACGGGTGTGAGCTCGGAGTTGGTAAAATGAAAATATAGCTCTTCCATATGCTCAGGCGGGAGCTGGGGCTGGAGAGAACCTGCAAACTGATGAGAACAGCTTTGTTCCTTCATGCATGCAATCCACTTCTGTGCACCGTTCCTCATTTTCTCTTTCTGTTCCCAAAAGCCTTTTCATTGGATTAAATTACAACCTGGAGATGAATAACACCTTTCTATTCGCAGGAGCTGAGAGATATTTTCTTGCACAGCTGTAATCTGCGGTCCGAATGGAATCACTGTAAAACATTCATACAAACGTGACCATTATTGTGGTCCAAATTTTAAGCCAATAGCTAAGCATTCTTCTCATGTTATAAAGCCTATTAATATAAGCTACAACAATCTTTTTCACCTATACAGGCCTTCTTGGGAGGATATTCCACTGAATAACAGAGCTGCTTTAATAAAGCCACAAGTGCGCTCAAACCCATTCAGAAGAAAGATGGACAATAAATTCATTAAAGACCACACTGTCATTGACCACAGTGACAGTGAACATCAGCCCCACTTGCTTAAAGAGCTTCTGGCATGAAAAACTTAATATTGTTTGAAAAAAAAATGTACTTCATGTAGTACAAAAACACTGCTTAAGCTAGGCCTACCTACGACTCCTGGCACTTAACCAAGTTACAGCGCCCCCAAGTGATGGTAAAAACTAAATTAGAACCAGTTTAGTGAACCATAGTTGATTTCTTGATTTCATTCAACCCAACAGCGGTCCCACCACAAAACATAACTGAATATTTAATCACACTGGGTAAGAAAATGTCCCACTTATCTTAGGTTTATCTGATATCCTACATTAGTTTATTGTGATAATCTGTATCTTTATGCCAATACGACTGCAAAGTACCACATCTGAGCCACTGTACACTGTTGCAGCAGGCCTTTCTCCTATGTTATGGCATATGCTTTAGAAGATCAATAGGATTCAGACACTGGATAAAAACAGCTTAGGGTCTCAGAAAAAAAAAAACATTCACTCAAGATACCTTTAGACATAAAGGTAGGGTCGTTCCTATCAGCTGGGGGCCCTACGTGGTCCCTGATAAAGGCATCTTCAAGCAAGACAATGACCCAAAGCATCCTTCTGAATCCACACAAAACGGTTCAGCGACTTTGCTCTATAGTCTTCAGCCCCATCAAGCATTACAGGAGAAATCTCATTCCTATTATGTTGGTAAATACTAAATGTAGAGATGCCAACAATTGTAACACAACTGAAAAAAATGAAGAAAAAATAATCAACAATCTTTATCTTCACCAAGACCATCAAAAATAAAAGAGCTGACTAATTCCATTGGTGATTTATATTAGTTCATAGTTATGATCAAAGCTTAATTCGTGTTTACTGTTCTCACAACCTCTTCCACAGCACTTATTACCTGTGAGGCCAGGACTTTGGAGCAACCAAGACTCTGCTAATAATAATAAAATCCAACGTCTCCCATAACCTTCAAGTCCTTATTCTGAGCGCTTACCCATAAATCATGCTGGAAACTCACCGGCATTTCATTATCAGCCTCTGCATCACCACTGAAACCACACTGGGCCATTAGACTGACTTAATGAATTACAGTCTAACGCCACCAATTAACAATGTAGGGTCAGATCAGGGGAGGGCCAAAGAGACCAGTGGGACATTGCGGAGAAACAAACGGCCCCTCCTGGAGGTTCACATCAGTTACCTCTATTCACTTGGACACTTGCTTCTAAGAGCCAGAACTTTGCAATCAGGTTATATGGAGTAGAATGCATGCTTTGAAGGAAAAAAAATTCTGGGGCATTCTGAAAGCGAAAAAGAGCCTTTAGCACAAAACTCACAGAGGCACCAGCACACGTCCATGAAAAAGTGTCCCACTGTCGTTCTGTTTGAGTGGCTTGTGATTCAGAAAAATGCCAGCAGGAACACAGGCGTGTTTTTGCTGTCCATCTCCACCAGCCCGTAGACGGACTCCCTTAAAATAGAAACCTGTGCAATGCTGCGATTAATCACTTCGACAAGGACGTGGAGAACAACTGCAGAATGGCAGTGAAAAGAAAGAAAATTGGTTTCTCTCTCTCTGTTGTTTTTCCTGTTAAACGAGTGAGTCAGCCCAAACCTAACTGCATTACTGCCAGTCAACTTCAATCTATGTTCCACAATGATCGGCCGATGAGGACTGTGACTCATGAAAGAGTACCGGAGTACCAATCTCAGCCTGTGAATACTAAACCCAACCTTAACCAGAGAAGCCCAGAGCACACAGAGCCAGCGCTCTTCAACAAACTCAAACATCTGCTTAGCGTGCCATAATGGTCTACGTCTTTAAATTGTTCTCACTCTTACATAAATGTTTTAAAATGCTCTCCCATTTCACACGTACACACACACCATTTTAGTTAAAACATTCTTTTTTATGGCACATTTTCACTGGCACAAGGAACCTTACCGTGCTGTGAAATTTATTTATTTATTTTTTTCCATTACAAATAAACTGACCCGTACCTGTTCAGTCACAGCGCTACCCGTCAGCAGGGTCTAAAGGGGGCCGCATTTGAGACGGCTGCATCTTGTTTGGTTGTAATGTCATTACAAGATGGAAGGACGACATTGTTTTTTACCCTCCACTAACTGGGAAGTCGACGATTCAAAAGCACTACTGAATGTTTGGGAATAAGACACATTTCAGTGGGATGTTCTATGATGCTAACGAATTAAACCTGAATTCAGAGAGAAACACGAAGGTGTCCCAGGACCTCATAAACAAGTTAGCTAGACTAGGAATTTGTTGCTTGGCCAAAGAATGCTGAGAAAAAAAAATTACTCAAACAAGACTATAAATGCTAAAATACCACAACAACAAAAAGGGGCGCTGATAAAAAAAAAAAAAAAACATTGCACTGGGTCGACTCCATGAATGCAGTTTTGGGACAACAACCATAACGGCCATAAACTGTGAGGAGAGAATTGACAGAAACACAGTCACCAGGCTGAGATAATTTGGAAAATCAAAGTTTGCAGCAAGTTCTGTGCCAGTTCCTGCAAAACTATTAAAAAGTGCCATTAGACTCTTTAAAATATTTACAATGTTTTATAATCTCTCCCTCTATCCACAATATTCTAGAATATTCTCCAGATTCACATTGTGCTAGAATGTTCTCGCACATTCACATGGGTCTAGAATGCTCTCCTCATTCAAACTCTTTAGAATATTCTATTTACATTGTTTTAGAATGTTCCCTCCTTCCACATTGTTCAGGAACGTTCTCCTGGTTCAAAATGTTCTAGAATGTTCTAATGATTCACTCTGTTCTAGAATGTTCTCCCCTATTTTCACCTTTTTAGTGTGCTCTATCCATTAATACTATTCTAGAATGCTCTTCTCATTCACACTGTCCCAGAATGTTCTCCTCATTGAAACAATTTTATAATGCTCTTCTCATGCACACTGTTCTAGAAAATTTTCCCCTATTCACAGTGCTCTAGAACATTCTAGGCTACTTTAGCCTACATTTTGGAAAGCTCTCCTCATTTACAGTGTTCTTAAATGTTCTTTACCATTCACACTGTTTGCTCTTTCCTTGACACAAGTCTAAAATGTTCACCTTTTTCTAAAATGCTACCCCTAATCATATAGTCCTAGAATGCCCTTAGAAAACGTAGAAAAGTTTTTTCTTTGTATTCACGCAGGTTTATAATATTTTACTTCGCTGCTTTTAAGAAAGATATGTGTTTAAGGCCTGGCCTGAGGTAACTTGCATCTACAGAGAGGCGAGTCTGAAAGATTGCCTGGAGAAAATAATAACACACTTGTGGAATCAAGGAGAAATGTCCTCAGATGCCCTTCTAGCCTCTGCGTTTCATCTACTCCCCAGCAATCAGTATCTCGGACAGCAGCCCTGCTCTGCGTGAGCTGAGGAGAGGCATGAGGAGGGCATCTCCACTTCTCTGGGGGAAGTCGTGTGGAATAAGCCCTTGCTGAAGTCTAATTTGCTGTGCAAATGCTCCACGAGGGCTGGTCAAGGTCTCCGAGAGATCAGGCTAAAGCAGGCAGGCAGGAGGTACAGACACACACACACACAAGCGCACTAACAAACACACTAACAAACTCACAAACACACATGCAAGTATATACAAAGAGCAGTCAAATTTCGAAACCATTCCAATTGAAAAAAATCCACACAGCAGCATTTTCGGGAAAAGCAGCTCACCCTTGAATAAATGAAAATCACAACTACAGGCTCAGATGTAGAAGTGCAGTGTGGCCTGAGAGTAGCTTTAGAATAGGTTGAAGGATGAAGCAATACAAACAAAAGTCATCAAGGAACCTGAGACCAGGCACTATTGTCTCAGTCAGACGAAACTGATAGCTTGATAAATCACCCTTAACACCTCTGCCAAAAGTACCCTTTCAAAACTTTCTCATCTTATGGTCTATTTCTGAAAACAAGAACAAGACAGACAACTATTGCCAAATAAAGGGTAACTTAAAACATTGCTAAAGTCTGGGTCACAGGTACCTGGAGCCTATTCATTAAAAATGATTTGGTTTAGATGTTACAAAAAATGACCGCCTGCAGATTCTGACCACCTCCAGGCTCTGATAACATAGTCCTAACATGGTATGATCTGCCACCAAGTAAATTTATTATGCAGTTTCAATTAAGGGCATGAAATATAAATAAAGAGGGTGAGGTTCATCTCATTTAGCCTGTAGATATCCAAGCAGCCTTGTCAAAGAGGTCATAGTGAGTCTTAAATATAAGCTGCAGTTTGTCTGAATTTTGCACACTGACCTGGAATACACAAAGTGGTTTGTGTTCACCCAGAGGCAGTGGCAGCTCCCTTCAGCCCGCCTGTCCCCAGGGTGTCTGGGAGTTGACGTGGCACAAAAACTGACTCGGCGCAGCAGAGAAAAAAAAGGTACAGTAAATATGTGACCAGGATGAGGGTCAGCAGCTACGTGGCACAAAAAATCAGTATAGAGTACAACAAGGATGGCCACGGTTATGTAGACATCCAAAAGACATTACAGCTGCAATTTCTTAGCTCCAATTACAAAAGTGACAACAAAAAGTACAGTAAAACCCTGAAAAAATGCCTTTTTATAGTGTAAAGCTTATGCCCCTAACAATGTTCCCAAAACACCTTTGATTTCATTTTAAACACCTGCCAGAGATGCATCACTCGGCAGAAGCCAAACAGCAGCAAGGAGAAATGAATTGGCTACTTTTAAACCTCCCTCCTCCGATTACTGTGGTATTTCACCATCCCATATTTTATATGGAAATTTAGCTGAATTTGTTATAAATTCTGAATTTGTTAAAAACTTCGTGGGGGAACACTGTACATACACTCAACAAAAATATAAACGCAACACCTTTGTTTCTACTCCGATTTTTCATGAGATGGACTTAAAGATCTAAAATTCATTCCAGATACACAATATTACCATTTCTCTCAAACAT
>JBBPDC010000001.1:43994782-44014550 GCA_037974485.1 Hemigrammopetersius urotaenia
TTCCAAAAGTCTACTCTTTCCTATAAATAACCTAGCAACTGAAATAGATTATAGCACTTTTCCATTTAAGTTGGAATGCCGGTCATTTTCTTATTTGGGTATTAGCTTCACACAATCATACAAGGACCTCTATAATTATAACTTTATGGTATTATTGGAACATACAAATTCAGATTTTAACAGATCTTTGCTTCCTCTTTCACTAGCGGGTCGAATTAATATTGTTAAAATGATGGTGCTACCTCACTTTTATTTTGAATGATCCCTGTCCTCTTAACCAAAAGCTGGTTTGATAAACTGAATAGCTACAGTACAAACTTTATATGGAATAAATCGGTGCCACGCATGAAGTCAGCCTATTTGGAGTTACCCAAGTCAGCAGGAGGGCAGGGTTTACCCAATTTTAGATTTTACTACTGGTCTGCCAATTTTGTTAAACTAAGCCATTGGATTTCTGCATACAAGTCAAGAAAAGGCCCAGCCTGGGTTACTATGGAGCTAGAGTCATACCATTCTACATCTCCAATAACTCTTCTTAACAGTCCCCTACCTATCAATTTCAACATTACAAATTTAAATCCTGTTGTAAAGACGACCCATAGAATATCGTTTCAATTCAGAAAACATTTCGGTTTTACCCAAGAATGTAGATTTCTTCCACTAATTCCCACCTTCTCAAATAGACATCTTTCAAAATTTGGCAGGACAATGGCTTATTTTTTATTCGGGACTTGTTTAATGATCGTACTTTTGCTTCATTTGACACACTACGAAATAGCCATGATATTCCTAAGACACATTTCTTTCGATATCTGCAGGCCTGTAGCTTTGTCATGAAATATTTTTCTTTCCCTTTTCAGGAGTCTAAAAGTACAATTATATTTTAGAAATAGATCCCTATGCAAAAGGTAGGATTTCAGTGATCAATAACATAATTCAGAATATCAATATACCTTCATGGGATAAAACCAGATCAGCCTGGGAACAGGATTTAAATGCTGAAATCAATAACGAAACCTGGCAACATATTATTGAGCAGATGCATACTTCTTCTTTCTGCCTGAGACAAAACCTTATACAATTCAAAATAGTTCATCGCTTACATTTCACAAATGAAAGATTGGCTAGAATTGACCCTGGTACTGACGCAGGATGTCCCAGGTGTCAGTATAGCCCAGCTACAACCGGTCATATGTTTTGGTCTTGTCAGTCTATAAAAAAATTTTGGGAAGAGATTTTTCACGCTTTTTCGCACATATGCAACACCACAATAGTGCCCAATCCTTTTGTTGCTATATTTGGTGTACTTCCACAAGACAAACACTACACTAGCTTACAGGTGATGGCGGTTGCCTTCTCTTCTCTGCTAGAACGAAGAATAATTATTTTAATGTGGAAGTCCTCCAGACCGCCAACATTCAAACACTGGGTAAAAACTGTGCTCGAGAAGTTGAGATATAGCCGAGATAATTGCAGATAAAAGTTCCATGCAATCTGGTCCCCCTTCATAGAATATGCTGAAAACCTAGTACTTACTTAAATATGGAGTTAAGCCTATATCAATACGACCGTGTTTTGATTCAAGTGGTAATTTAAACTTACTTTTTTATTTATTTTTTAAAATTACTTTGTTATTGTTAAGCCTAGGTGGGGGAGTGTTTTTTTTTGTGTGTGTGTGTGTGTTGCTTAATCTTGTAATGTTTGGAAAAAACATAAAATAAAGTAATAAAAAAAAAAAAGAAGTTCTTCAGTAGTTCAGTCAAAGTGAGCTGGCACCAGGGAATCTCGGCTTAAATTAATAAAAAAAAAAATTGAAACCTTTAATGCAAATTATGCAGAACGCTAATAAAAAGAGGGAAAAGTTCATGTCTTTGTGTTCTTGTGATGTTCCTCCCCTCAGGGGAATTGAAGTTAGCCTTCCTCAGAGAGAATGCACTTTGTCCTGGGTCTTATTAGTGGTTTCCTTCTTTCAGGACATTTCATCTCTAATTTCACAGACTTGATGCTTGCCTGTCTCGTTTATATGCTAATTACCTAAAAGTGTTTAGTCTTCTGTCCTATTAAATCTGTCAGGAGATGCACACAGGATTCATTAACCTGATCGCCATTTGACACTGCCAAATGTCTGACAACAACCTGTGAATTTTAAGCAGAGTCTCTTTTGCTCCTCCTCTGCGTTAGAGTGAGGGTGGAGGCTGATCCGCCAGCTCTGTTAGGATCACAGGCCTGTCTGGCTAATTCGGCTGTTTGGGAAGACACGGCTCACATGATTATCCGCTGATTACACTTTCACGCCTCACCGCTGACACTGGGACCGGGTGCGAAAGCCGACAAGCAAAATGAACAACATCCCTTAATCTTTTATTAGATATGTAAATTATTAGCCTCTTCATATTCTGAAAAATGCAGGAGAAATAAGCTTATACGTATAATATGAATTTGTGTGTAAAATAAGACTGTGCATTTTTTTCTGCATTGATCAATATGATACTCAGTTTGTTGTTTGATTTGTTTTTAAACATGTAAAATACATCTATCACCATTTAGACGTACTCTGCCGACCACCACAATCCCTTTCCAGCGGACCTTTCCTCCCTGTCCCAGAAAGTTGCTGCAACCTGTGGCTTCCCTGGCTTCAATGCGGAGGCAGGGATTCTCAACTACTACCGGTCTGATTCATCTCTTGGAATTCATGTGGATGAGTCAGAACTGGATCATACTTGGCCTCTTCTGTCCTTCAGGTAGAGAAAGTTGTTTTGTTTGAACTATATCATTGAAAACGTTGGATTACTAAATGGTTAGCCAAGACAAGTTATAAAACTCAAATCTATATCAAATAAGTAATGTTTGCTTATTTTCTCTATATAATGTAACCTATAAGTAACCATATGTCATATAGTGTCAGAAATAACATTAGCAGGTGTGTTTGAGATCGCTTATCAGTTTGTCACTGTTCAAGATAAGTGTATGTTATCTCTCTTTCCTACGTTAGCCTCGTAGCACCAGTGCACAATGAATTGCGCTAGCTTTACGCACCACATGTCTTGGCTGATTTGATGATTTTAATGATAAGAATTACTCTGCCAAAACTGCATAGGACTATGATGTTGCTGACATCATTGAGCTCTTCAATATCTTCTTAGATGCTTAACCACTATGGTTTTCCCAGCTTTGGCCAGACAGCAGTCTTCCTGCTGGGGGGCACAAAACGTCAAGACCCTCCCACAGCCATGTTCATGCACAGTGGTGACATCATGATTATGTCAGGCTCTAGTCGGCTCCTGTACCACGCCGTGCCCTGCATCTTACCAGCGCCCGCAAATGAACCCCTGCCGTCCTGCCTGGGCCCGCGTCCGGAGAAGGAGCCGGTGAGCAACGGTCTCATCCAGGACGTGTCTGAAGAAGACTGGGAGGTGTGCTCCCAGTATCTCCTGACATCGCGGGTCAATATGACTGTCCGACAGGTTCTGGGGTTGGGTCAGACGTTTCCCTCGACACTGACCCCTGTGGGAGCTGTAGCTGAATCCTCAAGTGGCCATGGTGAGGAGCCAGAAGAACTAGGTCAACAGGTGAAGAAGAGGAAGAACGAGTCTGGCTATGAGCTTGACTCTTGACATTTATTTCCAATCCCCTTTTGGACTTTTGTTAAGCCCAGAGAACACTGACCCAACATATTCTGTTCCAGAATAAGAACTGATAGAAAAGATGAATCAGCTTGAGCAAGAGTTTTAGACTGAGGAAGAGCATTCTAGAGCTGTGTGAGTTGGGGAAGTGTGGCAGAGCAGTGTGAATGTGAAGACTCAAACAGTATGAAGGCATGGTTGGGTCAGGGTGCGGTGAGCTTTAGGGATGTCGTTTGAAAAGCTCTTTTGAGTCCTTTGAGTTGCTGTTATTTATTCAATCAGAAATCATAATTAAAAGTTGTACATTTGTGAATATAAAGTTTTGCAATAAATATTATGTTTTTATAAATGCAGAAACTACGGTCAGCAGCTGGCATAAAAATATATTAATTTCTGTCTCCTTGTCAAGTCTGTTTGATTCAAAAGACAAGGTGACTTCTTAACCTGTCATGTTTGGCTACCTCAGAATGGCATCCACTTCATAAAACAGCAGTGACATTCAGTCCAGCCTGTCGGCGGACGTGCCAATGCGCTGGCCACTCTGTAGTGGCTGCCATGTTTCCTGCTTGGCCAGTAACACTAAATAGACCTGACCTTCAGAGAAAGGCAGAGATGGCGTATCATCTCTTTAATCTGGTCACACTGTGTCTGGACCAGGGAGAGATTGGCTTTGACAAGCTCCCCAAGGCACACGGCCTGACAAGGCCATTGTGCTGTTGGATGTGATGCACCAGCGTTACCTAGGTGATGAAACCTTGCTGTCAAATGGGTTGTTTCTGTTAGAAGAGCCTGGGAAATTGGCTTCTTGAAAGGCTTACATTTGACTCTCTTCATCTTCACTCTCATCACTGGTTATGATCAATGTCAAAGACAGTTATCAGCAGAAAATTATCCCACTTACATCAAGACAAGCACAGGCTCTGAAATGTTATTTTGATTTTATGGCAGCCAATTCTAGTCCAGATGGATTAAACAAGCCTAACCCTATTTGCAAGTAAAAAGCATTTGTTGAATAATGATGGGAGTAAAAATGATTTCCAAAATACAAAAGTAGCAGCTCATAAAAGTGTTTAAGTACTGAATGGGTTACAGACTTGCAATAAAACCTCAAGGTACAACAAGCATCAATTAGCATAGGGAGTGAAGTTTGTTAAGCTAATCTTCTCTTTTTGGATACTTTTGTGTAAAATAAAATGATGCTGTTGCCAAAGTTACTGTTAGGCAGTTAGGAAACACATTGTAATTATAGTGTAATTATAAACCATTTAAGAATACTAGCTGCTATTTTTACTGTGTCAAATATATTCATGAGAAATGAACAAGTTCAAAATGACTGTTCTTTAAAGCTAATGGAATTTTTTTGCTGAAACTAGAAAATGTCATGTAAGTACAGTTGCAAGCAAAAGTTTAAACACCCCTGTAAAAAGGGTGAAAGCACACTTCCTCAATAGGAAAACAAGCCTAAATTTGCATGTTTATCCTAAAGTTTACTGAGTTTAAAATAAGAAGCAAAAAATACATAATGTGCCATAATGACCCCTCAGTAAAATGAGTAGTGAACTTTCACTCAATAATAGTTTCATTTGATCATGGGTTGCCTATGTGGTCCATTTCCATCTGGATGATGCTGAGTGAATTTTGACCCTTGATCCTTTTGCTACTTCCAACATGCAGTTTGAATCTACAGTAGTTATATTATTCCTGTCCTGCTTGTCTGTATCATAACAATGCTCACCACAGTGTCCTGAACACATTGTCAGTAAGTAGACAGTGTAAGTCTTTGTCCTAGTTCCAGGGTAATTCCACAAAGTCGGTACATTTTCAAATTCAAAACAAAAATGTTCTCAATTTTTAAAAAATATCTCTGGAAAGAAGACATCCTAAAGGGACAATTAATTTTAATTTTATGATATTACTTATAGATATGGTAAATATCAAGATACAAAAAATATTACTTTAATTAATATGTTAAAAAGTATTAACAGCAATGACATGGTATGATGTCCCCACCCCCAACAATCTTCTACATTATACAAATTCTACAAACAAAATTCTACCTTATAGAAGAGAGAAACGTACTTGTGTTTTAAATGTTGGAAATCCTCTTCCTGTAAATTATGTCACTGCTGGAATGTGCCATTATTTTACAGGGATTTTTGTGTCAGTAACAGGGTTGACTTGAAATCAGGGGACACTGATAAAGTGATTGAAATTTTATAGAGATGACATGTTCATGCTAAAAACATTACTTAACAATCAGCTTACTTTTAGAACAATATACAAATGAGAACATTTTATAATTTTTTCAGTAATTTACTATTAAGAACTCCTGCTGAAAAATAACTTTCATAGTGAGGGACAGGCCAAAATCCCGGCCTTATGAACACAGATGCAAATTTAACCATGGACAATTATATTTAATTTACTTAATTTTGAGTTAGTATTGGTGATAGAAGACATAGTAATGTTATGTTTTCAAATTATGCATGTATCTGGTATTATAGTGATTTTATGACAGATTATTTTTCTTGGACGCAAGATTCAACGAAATGACCCTTTAGCAGGAGAGCATAGAAATAATCACTTGGATCACACTAAGACTCAGGAATTTCTCTCCATCTCTGGCCACCTTCAGGAAACTCTCAATGCTACTAGGGCCTCGGTAGGACATTCATTTTACGCAGACAGAAATACCCTGCCCTCTTCGATAAAATTATACGCTGTCAGGATGATGTATGTAGTCATATAATTTTTATTGCTGCCATTTTATCTGCGCTTCTTGCTGGCTTCATGTTTCTGCACTGTTGCTCCCCCCCAACCCCCTTCCCAAGCTCCAATTACTCTGTCATTACCCATCATTGGCAGGTACGGGTGATGGGGCGGGTGCAGGTTCATGAGTGCAAAACCTGCCTCCTTCCTTCACAGCTCCATCCTAAATTAGCTCCACACCAGTAAGACCACACATCACCACGGCTTAGCAGCTTTCACAGCAGAATTTAACGGAAAGTCAATTACACAAATCCATCACTGTGCAGGAAAGAGCATGACGTTAGATTACAGCTTTTTCAGTTTGCATCAAGGTATTTTTCAGCACCCCCTTTCGTATGATACGGGACCTTTTAAAAGTTTTTAACACTGGAATCTATCTGTTCTTGCTGCCTGTGTGTTTGGTGAGTTACATGCCTTGATGAAGATGGCCGTAGAATGCGAAAGGGACAGAGGATGCATCCTTAGGACGAAGTGTGCTTTTATCTTCAAAATCCCACAAAAGGCTTCATTAGGGCAACTAATTACTGAATATTAGCTTCGCAAATTAGGGCAAAATTGCATTTGCTGTGTCATTACTGTAATCACTGCCATTACCAATAATTGCACTTATTGGCACTCACTGCTGACGATTCACCGAGCCTCATAACCTCGCTTTCACAACGTACTCCACAAATACAGTTCATATAATCATTACCATTGCATAGCTTAACAAAACAAAACAACATGATCAACAGAAGGACATACAGACGCAACACTACAGACTAGTGTTGCGTCTGTATGTCCTTCTGTTGATCATGTTGTTTTGTTTTGTTTTTTAATTGTAGGAAAACATAACCAAAGCTTAACCCTCTGCTGTTATCTGACTATTCTTTACCGTATTCAGCAAAGAGTATGTTAGTGTAGTAACATGTTAGCCTAGAAGCTCTGCTACTTGGGGAGACCGAGGGAAAGATGTAAGGAGAAATGAAGGAAAGGGTGTAGAGGAAGGGATTGGAGGAGACAGAGATAAAGGAAGAGACCGATCAAAAAGAAACAGAGAAACATGGAGAGAGAAAGAGAACAGGATCAATAAAGATGGATGGAGAAATGTTAGACCAGTATACCGAGTGAGTTACTCAGAGAAAATACAGACCTAAAATCCAACACATGGTGTCTCAGTAAAAAGTTGGGCTACCACACGCTGCAAAAATGCCTTCGATCAGCAAAAATTCTACAAGTCTCTGGAACTGTAGTGAAGTCTCATTTAAACACTTGCCAGCTGAGCAGTGTTTTGCAGCTCAATGTCACTTATATCTTTTATTCTTGCCTTGATTCAAAATTGAGGCTTGTTCAGCATTTCTAGACATGCCACAGAGCATGGTAGGATGTTAACTTCTTAATCGTATCGTGACATAAAATCAGTAACTGAAAAGAGATGAGTTATGCACAAAAGGTCCTGTTTAAATACTTCAACCTATTGAAATGCATATGTGGTTTGTATCGTTTCATATTAGTTTGATAAAAAAATAACTTAAATTATAACTGAATAAAAAAGGGGAAAATAATGAATATAATTGTAAATATTAATATACTGAGAAACTTGTTCTTTGTTTTTTTTTTCTTGAAATCAGTCACTGAGGATGACAGATGAGTTATGTATATTTCACAGAGTGGTCTTGGTAGATTTATTTATTTAGGTTCAGCCTGATTAGACCCATTAAACTCTGGGGGTGGGTTTCCTAGACTAAGTGTAGTCTTTTGCCAGTGTTAAATGAAAAATGTTCTTAGCCTTAATCTGGGTCTGAGAAATTGGCCTGAAGGACTGTCTTTAAATTCCTCATAACTCCTCAGAACAGTGTGTAATAACTGTGCAGTACTTGCTATTTACCAGTATTCTATTGAATAATAGAGTTTAAGCTTAGTAATGGATTAATTATTCTGCATTTTATTAATCATCAGTGTTGTGTTATAATCTATTTATATTAGTGGGTTCACAGTTCTAGAAGGTATGGTAAAAACTTTGTGGGTTGTAGAGACCCACAAAATACGGCCTTGTCGTTGTACAGGACCCTTTACATTATCACTGGCTTTGTGGTGGGCATTATTCTGTCACAGTTTCAAGGAGTCACAAATAAAACACTCTCTCCCCCTTTCCTTTCTCTGTATCCCTTACTCTTCCAAACTCTCTCTCACTCACTCTCTTCCCTTTCTTTCCTGTATCTGTCCTCTGTCCTCCCTTTCTCCATATTCCTTTCTCTACCAGTCTGTCTCTCTCACATCCTCTCCTTCTGTGTCTCTCTCACTCTTCTCCCTTTCTTTCCCTTATCTGTTCTCTGTCCTCCTTTTCTCTATATTCTCTGTCTCTCTCCCCTATCCTCTCCTTCTGTATCTCTTTCACTCTGTCCCATTTCTTTCACATATCTATCCTCTCTCTTCCCTTTTTCTTTATTTCTTTTCCTTCCAGTCTGTCTCTCTCCAATCCTCTCCTTCTGTTTCTCACTCTCTCCCTGTCCTATCTTTCCTCTCACTCTCTTATTCCCTCTCTCTATCTCTTTTCCTCTCTTTCTTTATCTCTCCGCTCCTTCAGTCGTAAAATCAGCCCAGATGAGGTGAGCTGAATGTTCAGAAGCAGCAGAGATAGAGAGAGAGCACCAGCTGCCGTTGTTATGGTGATGAGCGCTTTGAGCAGGCAGAACCACCGGCTTCCCAGTGTGTTGATTACGGGCCATTATGTTATTTGCACCGACATTGTTTTTAATTGGCCTGCCCCCGTTGCCATGGCAGCAGAAGCGGGGCTCTGCTTTTTGGAAGCCGTGTGATGCACTTGTTTATTTACCAGTGGCCTACTTGGACACTGCGGTCAGTGGTGAGGCATGAAGTGTTAAAGGCTGCTTGTATGTGTGTGTATGTGTGCGACACAGCCTCTGCCCTCAGCTCTAAAAGTCAATACAGTGCAATGTGTGGCGTATGTGTGATGATTTAGTTGTGTAGTTTGAACAAGTTGAAACTTTTAAGTTCAGCCTTTTTCATCCTTGTATGTTTAAAGTATAGTAAGAATACATAACAATTATATTTGGAATTAGTCAATCTAAGTAATGGTACACTAGGTTTACTACAGGCCAAAAATCAGCTCCTGAAATACTCCAATGAAATGAAGTGACAAAAAGTAAAGGAGATTTAATTTCTATTTTATTACATTTTTGTGTTCTGAATATAGGGGAGAGAGCATTGTTGTCCTCTTTGAGTCTCTCTCTCTCTGTCTGTCTCTGTCTTCCTCTCTGTGTGCAGCCTTTTGGCAGCCTGTAATTTTTCTTTTTCAATCACTCCGGCTTCCATGGCAACTCTATCTGCTGAGTAGCCAGATGAGTGCGCTGAAATTGTTCTAGGGTCTCATAATTGTGTATAGGTTAGACAAAGTCAGAACAGCACATCCATATAGGACTACATCATGGCTTCGTAATATTCTATACAGCAAGTGTTATTATTTCAGCAGACACTCTTTGAATATGTCAAATTGGTTTAACCTTAGTTCCATCATCATGTTGGCTGCTTTTGTGTACCTTCACATTTTGGTACTTTTCTATACATTTCCACACAGAGACACACATATATACAAAGCAACGGAAACAAACTGAACATATACACCTGAATAAATGAGTGGAGAATCATAATGAGCACAGATGATGACAGAGAAGTGTACCGCATGATACAATTAAGCAATTAACAGCCTACCATGCTCTGTGGCATGTGTAAAATGCTGAGCAGGCCCAGTTGACCTTGATTTTGGATGAAGAGGATAAGCTAAGTGACTCTGAAAGAAGGTTTATTATTGGTGCATAAATGGCTTTCAGTCACAAAGTACTCCAGGAAAGCAGCTGTTCCTTACATGACTGTTAATGCACAATGTGATCAGACTGACAGCCAGAACAGTCTTTCCAAAACTGCATAGGGAGGAAGAGTAGAGTGGCAGTGTACAAACCTCTGATTACAAAGACTTGTATACATTGCTGATTTTAGTGGAGTAAAGACCACGGGCACTGGATTGCAGGGCTGTGGAAAACAATGATATGAACTGGCCATCGAGTATACCGGTGGGCCGATGGTAAATCTGGGCCGGCGCGGAATCCTGTCAGCACCCCCACCCCCACCCCACCGCCATCATCAAGACACCATCTGAGTGAATATCTTTTTGAAAAACAGTATTTCATTCCTCCACTACAGTTTCAAAGACTCCCTTGCACAAGGCTGTGCTGGCTACTTCTTATTAAGACACTTTTTGTTGGTTTCCCTCTATTTTCCCCCTTTATTATGTATGTATAGCTAGAGGAATATATAGAAATTTCTAAAGGATCGAAAAAAACATTTGGCGGAACTAAGTTTCACTTGCTACAAGCCTGAATTCTGCTGAATTCTAAATGCCAATAAAGTGAGAATTATTTTAGATCCAAATTCTCTAAAAGACTATTTTGTCTAGAAGTGAAACTGAAATTTGTAGAAAATACTTTAGAAAGGCTGCATGCATAATTTTATTTGTCCTGGGAGAGAACAGTCTCCATTTATTCGAAACAAACAATACTGGGCTTGTTGGCCCTTGTCTTGCAGTCCGCTAGTGCCACCTGAAGGTCAGGAGGAATACAGCACGATAACAGTGTGTGCACCCACAGGCCTCTAGAAGACAGGCCACATTGTATTTGTTTAGAGAGAGCAACATTTCAGCCATGTGTAAATAAAATATTTAACTGTTCAAGCCCACACACAAAACAAAACAACAAAAATAAATCTTGATCTTCACTTACAGCTCAAACAAAGCAACCAGATGCAGCAGAAGTCGGTCAATCATTAACATGTGTCTGGCCCTGTTTGCGGAGAGAATTTTCTCACCTTTTCTGTAATGGACACAGCTTCTGTGATGAAGCTGCATTGGAAATGTGTTGAGGTGATCAAAATTTCCCTATTACCCCAAATTAAGCTGATTTGGCGTCTGAAATGTCCAAATGTCCTTATGTGCTTATGTTGTCATTAACAACATAAGCACATAAGGAAAAAGCATATTTGGGATAATTTAAATATCTTTACTCCGTTTGAATCAATAGTATGAGAATAACAATAGTATGATAATTTTGCAGCTTGCACAGCACTAATTGATGAGGCATAAGCTTAATTTACTAGTTAGTTACATTAGCCTCATAGCTCAAGTGCCACACTGGAGACAAGTTGGAGAAACAATGTTTCTCTAGCACCATAGTGCGACACAAAAAACAAACCAGAGCTATAACAGACAGTTCTTGCAGAACAAGAATAAAGAAAGAGCGCAAAAAATATATACAAAAATATATACAAAAGCAATAGTGCAATAATTTACATACAATGCAGTCGACAGGAGAAGTAACAGCACTAGTGTGAGTAAATGTTTTACGCTTAATACTATACTTAGGTGTGCAAAAAATGCACAAAATAGCAAGTGGCAGCTATGGGATTAGAAAAAACTATCAAACTAAGGGGTATTAGCTATGACTAATATGGGTGCTTTTTGATCACCAGGTGTAGTCTGTAATGATACGCCAGTGACGGAGGGAGTCCTCCATGTGTAATGGCTTTTCTAAGCAAGGCTTGAAATGGAGGAGCTCTTGCAGCGCGTCACGTGCTGGAGGAGGAGTAACCCAGCAGTGTGATAAGAGGAGTGAGTGTATAGAATTCCCATCATTCCAATCACATGCTTCTGCCAAAACACGTCAGCCGAATGAGCCACAGTGTCATCTTGACTTACATTCCAAAAACAAACAAACAAATGATTGTACAGTATCACTGCACTTCATTAAATTACACCACATATTTATTTTCAATAAAATCATATGTAGAATGTGAAGCTGGATGCCATGATGTGCCAGACACTTTTGCTTTGCCAAGTGGGGCTTTAATGGTACAAGGCGCACTTATCTCAAATTTGTATTTATTCATTAATTCATTCATTTGGTTTATAATTAAGCCAGATCAGATAGGGTAGAGAAAACGGAGAAAGAAAGAGGTACAAGTGAAGACAAAGAGAAAAGAAAAGGAGCCAAAAGAGAGAGAGAAAACAGGGAAAAACAAAGAAGAGATCCAAAACAGCCAGTTCTCAAAGTGTAAACAGGAAAATAGCCAAGTGTGAAAATCTGAGGAACAAGGGCCAGACTATTTCCTAAGCAACAACATTTTCAAAAAGGTAGGTCTTGCGAGGTGTTCCTGGTATGTTACCAAAAATGGTCCAAGGAAGGACAACTGAGGCTCACTGATGTTCACAAAGAGCAAAGTCCAGCCAGCCTGGGCTAATCACACAGAAAAGTTACTATAGTACAAACTGTTAAAAAACTGCATGCTGGTTATGACAGAACATTGTCAGAAAACACTGTTCTGTAGCTGTGGTTACTGATTCTGGTTCTGAAACTAGTTGCATGTGACTTTTTGAAACCCCCATCTTCAGCCCAGTCACAACTTTTGATTGATGAGCAGCAACGTATGATTTTTCTGAACGATGGGATGTTGGGTGGGTGGGGGATGTAACCTTTTGTTGACCTGGGAGATCACTAGCCTACTTAAGTGATTAAGTGATCTCCACCTTGGCAACTGCCTAGATCACCCATGTGGAGCTGCGGGCCCTGCACACTCTAGCCTTCTGCTTATGGCTACATGCACATGTATGAAATTGAGGTAAAAGACAAGACTGATATGGTAGGTCTGTAAATATTGTCATTCTGAGCGGTGATTTATTCGTTTGCAAGAATATCATATCTCTACCATGCTACTCTCAAATGCAATTAAGGCCTGGCATGTCCATTACATTACATCAAATGCGGGTGATGTAATGCGTTGAGAGCAAAAATATACGACTGAATTATGAAGCTATGAGGGCACAGCTGAGCTGATGTCTAACTCTGACTGAGGGGAAGAGTTAACACGGCTGATGTTCTGAAATGTGGTCAAAGCCAACAGTTCAAACACTTTATCACAATCTTCTCATCTGTGCTGCAGTGTCCATACACATACACATCTAGAAGGCCTATTCTTCAAAACAGGAAAGTGTTTTCATGAATAAACAAAGAAACAAATTGTGAGAGAGCAACAGAGAGAGAGAGAGAGAGAGAAAGAGAGAGAGATGAAGAAAGAGGAAGGTAAAGGGAGACAAAGTAAAAAAGAGAGAAAGAGAGAGAGCACAGAAATACTGTGTCTCCCTGGTGCGGCTGCCCGCTTGCCCGGCAGCCTCCTCAGCCCCCCTCCTGAGACCCGCTTTACTCCCATCAGCTCCATGCCTCTTATCACTGCCTTCCAGATGCACGTCGGGCGAGAGGCTCCATAATTAGGTGGCGAGATCTCAGGCTCCGATCACTTTGGAGCTTATCAGTCCTGACACCAATCTCCTTGAGTGACATTCCACCCAAACGCTTATATAAGCCCTAGCGCCTGGATCAGTGTGAAAAGTCAATGCACCAGAAGATGAAGAGGGGAAAAAAGGAGGGAGAGCCCCGGAATGCCAGGGGCAACTGCTTTCTCCCCTTTTTTTCCTGCCTTTTGTGTTTGTTTTTTATTAAAACACAGAGCTGCTTAGTGAGGAAGAGAAAGCAAAAAGGATAAAGGGGTTGTTTTCACAGATTTGGCGAAAGATCCTTGACTGTAATGTTAAAGCTCTGTTCGGCCACGAACACTGGAGGCACAGACAGAGATGAAAAGCTGCTGAAAAGTAATAAAGCATTGTTTTTGCACAGGTCTTTATAGGCATTCTGTGAATGGGTATTCACTGGTTATTAAATATCATTTTATTGAGCCATTTGGAAATTCTTGTGTATATTAAATATTCATACACAGATCAGCCACCCAGTATTGTAACTCAGTTGTCTAGCCATAATATGCGTGTACACAGTCACACGCTTACACTTGCTGATTTTCTCTGCCTAATACATCCCACCCTTTGACTGATGCAATTATAATAAGATTATCAATGCCAAGGGTTTAATGTTGTGGCTAATAATAAAAATAAATTAATTAAAAAAAAGAATATACATATATATATATATATATGTATATATATATATACACATTACTGAGAAGATAAATAAATATATGTTATAATGCATCATGTGTTATTTATTAATAACACAAGTAATGCAGTTTTTATCTAGCCTGAAACTATAATGTGATTACAATAATTTTAACCGGATTGGATTAAATCACTTTGTTACACTGTGCCACGTTTCCCCATATGTCCAGAATGAGGATAGGCACAAATGCAGACTGTCACATTTATCACTTTTATTTAAACAAAACAAACAGGCACAAGGGCCAGAAACCAAAACTCAGGATTATAAGGAAAGGGATTGGAGAACACACAAACTAAACTCAGAATGACGGTGGACCGACAACTCAAACATGAACACAAACCCTTAAATACTGAAACTCAAAAGCCCACATCCAATAAAGAAACACAAACTCTTAACTCTAATCAAACACAGCTGTAACTAATACAATATAAGAAAACCCACTGCCCACTTCATACTAGAAGTCCTTACAGTAAAAACTCTGGCTGCATACCTAAACTTGACACAGGGACACATCCCATTACTATCATGTGTTAGTTAGCACTGCATTGTATTACTGTTATTTTTACTGTTATTGTTGTCATAAAAATATGTTATAGTAATAATGAAACCAATGATTAACTAAGAACATTGTAAGTGTTTATTAATAATTTGTTGCTGTTATTATTTCATGTCATTGTAATGTGTTGCTGTATATTTATTTGTTTCAACATTTTATGAGATGCTTCACTTCACAGCAAAAATGTCGGTTCTAGCATTAGGGACAGATGGGTATATTAAATAACAGCTGCTGCTCACTATGGCCTAAACAGCCATTATCTAGGACAGTGGAGTTACAAGGAAATGAAGACTTAAAGACACAACCCCAGGAAACCATCCTAATAACTAGTTGCTGATCAAGTCTTCAAAATTACATTCCATGCATCACAGTTGTACATGAAGCCTAATGTCTTTTCAGCAGGGGCAGCAGCCTGGAATAGAAACCATTTAATGCACAATTAGAAAAATAATGGCAACCATAGTTTAATACATGCAAAATTAAACACGTCCTTATCTTGCATTGGCAGCAGGATAATGTGTTATTTTCTCATCCTAGGCCTTTCTCCAGCAAGTTCACACTGACAATGAACCCATTATGTAAAAAGGGGAGCTAGCCTCGAGGGACGAAGGTGGGGTTGGGCCTGGTAATATAAGAGACACGTCCACAGGGTTTAATTGCAGATTGTGCATTTTGTTAGGGGGTCAGTTTCTCCAAGGTAAACACGTGGTGGTTAGACCAAGATCAAGATCAACTGTTTATGCTTCGAATAAAGCCACTGCACAGATAGTGATGTTAGAGAGCCACCACCAGGCTCTCAGTGTTCATTTCAGCCTGTAGGACACTACCCAGTCCCAGTCATCAAGGATTTCTCTGGAAATCACATGTATGTTAGTTGCTTTCAACTTCTGCACTGTTTGCTTGAGTCAGACTGTTTTGTGTCCAGTAAGTGCAGTATTAGTATAATATTTGTAACAGTAAAAAGATTGAGGTGTGGTAAGGTTAGAATGTCATCTTTAAGTATTTAGTTCACATAAACCAGTCAGTTAAGAAACTGCCCCTCTGTTTTACTCAGTCATGCATAAAGAGAAAATTAGTCTTTTTGTCCCTGGGCAAATCAGACTTTCTACATTTTATCGTGCAAATAGGATCAGTTTCCCGCACAGCTGTCCAAACACGGCCAAGTGTGTTATCTACAGATTAAAAGAAGCTGGTTACTGTAACAATTTAGCCTAATAACCTGGAAACGTTCTGTTCCCGGCCTGACAGGATGTTGTGTGGCAGGGTGTTTCCGTGATCCAGTCCTGTAGACCACCTGAACTGCACAGCTCATTGTTTTCCTGCTCTGACAGACAGACAGACAGAGTTGAAACCAGATATTTACATACACTTACATACACTTTGTGTATTTACATACACTTTTTTCTCTTTACTGTAAAACATTAATCAGAGTAAACAAAGCCCTTTTCCTCCAAATGTACCTTTCATCATTATGGCCGAACAGTTTTTGTTTCGTCAGACCACAGGACAGGTCTCCAGAAATTAAGATTTTTGTACCTATGTGCAGATGCAAACTGTAGTCTGGCTTTTTTATGATGGTTTTGAAGTAATGGCTTTCTCCTCCCTTTCAGCTCATGGGGGTACAGGACTCATTTTTACTTTGGATAATGACACTGTCTTACCAGTTTCAGCGAGCATCTTCACAAGCTCTTTTGCTGTTGTCCTGGGGTTGATTTGCACATTTTGCACCAAAAATGTTCCTCTCTACGACTCAGAATCTGTTTCCTTCCTGAGCAGTATGATGGTTGTATTTCCCTGTGGTTTTTATACTTACGTATTATTGTCTGAACGGATGAACGTGGGACGTTCAGGCATCTGGAAATTGCACCTAAGGATGAGCCACACTTGTGGAGGTCCACAGTTCTTTTTCTAATGTCTTGGTTTCTTTCTCTTGATTTTCTCATGATGTCAAAAAGGAGGCTCCATGTTTGAGCCTTTTGGAGTTTTCTTTTTATTCAAAGACACAATAAACTTAGTGTATGTATACTTCTGACTTGATGAAAGAGATTAAAATTCTCCCCTGCTCGATTTTGACATTTAACAAATGCAGAAAATCTGTTAACATTTATTGATCTAAAACAGAAAACGTTTACTCTGATTTTATGTTTGGCAGTAAAGAAAGAAAACTTTTCTGAAGTATATGTAAATATATGGTTTCAACTGTAGATATATTGATAGACTGATAAATAGATAGACATACTTTATTATGAACACACATAGTTGCTAAACATAAAGACAAACCACCTAGGTTCTGGTGTACTAAACTTATAGACAAGTCTACGGATTCTTTTAGTCAGGGCTGAGACTTCAGGCCAGAGAGGAAACACCTCACTCTTCCAGCTGGAGGTTACTCGCGGTCATTTCCTCGCCTCCAGCGCTAAGGCTGAACTGACACACCGGCCACACCCAATATTTAAACACAGCCCTGCCATTGGTCGAGAACAGAATGCCCATCTTAGCCACACTGTATATGCAAAATTGAGCAACACCATTGGCTGATACGACACACGTCAACCCGAGTGACTCCTCATTGCCCTCATCCGGGGTCACACTTCCTATTTTCTTCGGTTTCACTGTGACTACTTTCTCTTTTCATTATCACAAATTGATGCAGGAGGCCAACCACAGTTTTGTTTACTAGTCTGGCGTGTTCTGTTTATTCAGGGCTGTTTATTCTTCTGAACATCCCATCGCCCCTTACAACAGTCATAATCACGACACCCTTTGAAACCAAGCGAGTTTTTTGTGATAATAAATAACTGTTTAGTATTAAAAATACTCGTTGCATTTAAAAATGAGCAAATTATTTTTTACACAAATAAATTCAGTTTTCTTCTGAAGGGTGTGTATGGGTGAAACTGGAATACCATCGTCGTCACGCCCCGTAGGCAAGAAATGGACCAAGCTTATTGGCTGAGGTGGCTAATCACGCCTTCTATGTAAAACTTATCGCTGCTATTGGTTGCGTTCTGGTTGCCATGGGCGTCGATTTCCGGTATGCAGCGGGTGGAATTTCAGGTTCCTCCTCATTCGAGGTTGTCGGGGGCTTTTATTTATTTTTTATTTTGTAGGGAGGGGACATCGTGTCATTTCCCGGTTGTTTCTGTCGTTTTGTAACGTTCCAGCTTCACCAGCCAGCCTCATCACACCCTTCATATGTGCGACTGCATGCTTTTGTGTGGGAGACAAGCATGACGGAGAGTGGAGCGAGCAGAGTGGCGAACGGAGGACCTTGCTATGGTGCAGTCAACGGGCTCAAAGTGGGGAGGAACGGCTTCCTCAAGAACCAACAGCTCAATACAAAGTGTACTCACCACGATGAGAAGGTAATGTCTTCTTTAAAGAGTCTAAATTTGTGCCCGAGTCTGCTTTTGAGCATCTACACTCGAAGAAAGCTTTGGACACACTGTAATATTTACCTGCCTCTCACCTGAGATATCCAGGAGCAGGGTTTGGCCACCATGGCTCAAATATAACGCGTTTCCTGAAAGTTGGCTCCCACTCTTCTTTGAAGAATGTTGGTTAAATGAGAAGGTAAAGTCTTTATTAAAGTGTCCCTCAACTGAGTTCGGGTAAGGTGTGTTTGGTCAGGAAGAAGGTAAAGTCTTCATGAAAGTGTCTAGATGTCCAGGAGCAGGGTTTGGGCACAAATGTACACACCTACAAAGCGTATGGCACAACACACACTGTAACATTCACCTGCTCCTCACCTGAGTTTTGAGTAACTCAGGTGTGTTTGATCAAGGGTGGGACTGAAATAGATATCCATGAGCAGGGTTTGGCCACCATGACTCAAATATAACGTTCTTCCTGAAAGCAACAAACCTAGTTGGCTTCCACTGTTCGTTGAGGATTGTTTTAAATAAGAAAGTAAATTGTTTGTTAAAGTATAAAAAAAATGTGGCTCATGGCTGTCCAAACCCTTCTTATGGACAACTACATTACAGTTTTGGGCACACTGTAATATTCACCTGCCTCTCACTTGAGTTTGGCTCACTCAGGTGTGTTTGATTAAGGGTTGGACTGAAGGACAAATCCAGTTTGCAGGGCAAATCCATTGCCCTAATATAACATTCTTCCTGAAAGCAACAAACCTAGTTGGTTTCCTCTGTTCTTTGAGAATTACAAGCAGACTTCAGGTAAAAGTAAGGATGTGACCTAGTGAGATCTGTGTACCTGTTTTAGTCAGCCCTGGCAGTCTCAGAATCTTAAACATGTTTGTCTAGCCTGGCAGAAAGTCACTTCTGAAGTAGAAGCTAAAGTGGCCGGTTTGTATTTTTAAGCACAATTGTGTTGGTCCCATCTGGACATTTTTTGTGAATAAATTAGCAAAAGTTGATCAGGACTAGCAAACTGGGCAGCATCATATGAATTAAGTTATTGAACATATAAATGTGTTAGACATTAGCCAATTTAATTTTGGAGAATTGTTTGTGATCAGCTGGGGTGCCCAGGCTGGGTTTATGATGGGCCTTGAAGATAGTATCAGTGGTTTCATAAACAGGTCTAGAGAAACACCCTTGCTTGTTATGCCTTGAGAGCTCTGTACTTTGCTGCCTTTCAGCCTCAGAGGAATTGTCTCAGGTGTTTGATGTCATGTAAAATGTCGGCCTAAAGTTTGCGCGTAGCCTGTATCTTTATGAACTCCCCATATAGAGGAGAGTTCTGCATATGGAGTGTGGGGGGGGGGGGGGGGGGGGGGGGGGGGGGGGGGGGGGGGGGGGGGGGGG
>JBBPDC010000001.1:44020278-44043363 GCA_037974485.1 Hemigrammopetersius urotaenia
GGAGGGGGTTGGGGGGGGGGGGTTTCTCCCCCCCCCCCCCCCCCCCCCAATCTTCTGTTTTCCAAGGCCCTAAAGCCGATGGTCCCTTTTGCCTTGTAAATGATTTGGAACTCTCACACATCTCTTTGCTAGGCTGGTATTTGTTAGGAGCATGACTAGTCACATGTGACTGCGAGACATGTGGTTTTACATTTCTGGCTTAATTGTTTCAGTGTTTCCCCCCCAAGGTTGACCCAATGAAGTATGAAGGACTGCCGTGTGTATATGTAGAAGATAGTATGGATTCGTTACATTATTCTAGGATAAGTCTTTAGCTGTCTTAATCAGGAAAGTTTTACAAGAATGTGACCATATTGCCGTTACATTGCTTTAGAACCACAATTGAGAAGCTAGTTACATGTTGTACAGTCTTTTATTTTGTTCTTTTCTAACCACAAACCTTGCACAAGCTAAAAACATATGCATATCTTGCTCAGTTCAGTGCTCTGATCTACAGGTTAACCACAGCGTGTGCAATGGAGGACTTTATAGCAAGCCTTTCATCGAGTCTTTTGAAGAGACGCCTATGCTGGTGGCTGTGCTTACATACATGAGCTATGGCATCCTTACCATCTTCGGCTACCTGAGGGACTTTCTCAGGGAGTGGAAAATTGAAAAATGCCACATTGCCAGGGAAAGGGAGGAACAAAGGGTAAATATCTTTTTTTGCAATGTTTTATATGTATGTATTTATTTATAACAGTATCAAATAATAGGCATGGTGTGGTGAAATACGCTTCCTTTTTATACGGCCATGAAATAAAATAAAAACTTTTTTTCTCCTGATTGTTCTTTACGCTAAAATCTCTGTACACTGTTGAATAGAAGTTTATCTAGAACTGTTTAGGAGGCATTAAATTACTTGGCAGAGAAAGGAGAGGAAGAAGGAAATGTATCAGGGGAAGGATATTAGTGTTTGTACTGTATGGCTCGGAAAGGACCAGAGAACTTTTTATATTATACTGAGTTTTAATGTATTGGTTTTTTTTATAGAATATTTGACCCGGAAACAACAAGCACAAAACAATAGAAGTACTGCTAAGTGAGTGAATGGGATTTTATTTTTCTCCTTTAGGATTTTGTCCCACTTTATCAGGATTTTGAGAATTTCTACACTCGAAACCTATACATGAGGATCCGAGACGGCTGGAACAGGCCCATATGCAGCGCGCCTGGAGACAAAATGGACCTGGTAGAACGGATTTCTTATGACTACAACTGGACCTTTAGGTGAGTAGCAATGATATCAGCTTCTGTAAAACACTTTCTTGTTGTAACCTTCATGATAAGAGGCCACATAAATCAAAAGGCAGCAGCACCGTGCTCAGGGTCACTTTCATTTCAGTGTTTAAAATACTGAGGGTTTATGAGCACTGTAAATGTCAAGAAATGCCATTCGCTGTAGCATCTAGCAATGCAAGGTTGGGTTGGTTGTGCAAAAGTGACTTACATGCAGGATTGCCTAACATTGGGTTTTTCTCTCAGCTACACAGGCAGGGTGGTGAAAGACGTGATCAACATGGGCTCGTACAATTACCTCGGCTTTGCTGAGAACACGGGCTTCTGTGCTGATGCAGCGGCAGAAGTCACTCTGAAATATGGGGTTGGAGTGTGCAGCACCAGGCAGGAGATGGGTATGTGCAGATAAGAAGTAGCATTGTATTCTCTCGGGGGGGAAAAAAAAACTTTTTCTGTCACTATGGTGTCACACTCTCAGGGGTTGGGTTCCTTCTTCAGTAACCATAGAGCATTATTGTGCTATCACATCATAATTTAAGTTGCATTCACTTCATGCAGTCGTGACTTCAGTTTGTTTCTTTTTCTTTTTAAGTTAAGAAAAGGTACAAATATGCACCCCCCCCCCCTGCAAATGTTTGAAGAGCACCTTTGAAAACTCAATGTACTTTAATGTACACATTTGGACAACAGTAAATTCCATGGAATTTTATGCTTAATAGGCTTATACCTAGATACTATTCACGGTATTCTCCTTTTTAAAGTGCAGAATATTTAAATAATGATTAATTGCTTCATAAAATCTAATCAGTTAGATATGATGAATTATTTTTGTTAAATAACCACTACATACACAAATGTGACTAGCATTTTTAGTAAAGAAATATAGTAAATAAACCATTACACTAAACCTTTTTATGAACTTTTTACAGTTAAAATTTCCTAATGTTATTTTGGACTTGAACACAAACTGCATACATTATTGAATATTATTGTAATCTAATTGAGTCTAATGTTCCAAAATTTATGGCATTAAATTGCTTCCTTTAGATCCATCACAATGCATTTTAACACCCCTAGCGCTAGCACTCCTGATAGATTTATCTTTGTGTTATGAAATGTGAGCACAGCCTGAGAAGTACTGACTTTTTAAGGTACTAGCTGAGGCTCTGTGAGGCAGACTTTCCTTGACCGCACAGTCTAAGCTAGTGCTCTCTAGCAGCTGTTTATATTTCAGTGTCTTATAGTTTGTTTTAGCTGACTGCTTTGTCTGCTTAGGTAACCTGGACAGGCATGAAGAATTGGAGAAGCTGGTAGCCAGGTTTTTGGGCGTGGAATCAGCAATGGCATTTGGCATGGGTTTCGCAACTAATTCCATGAACATTCCGGCGCTAACTGGCAAGGTGCAGTACGAAGACACTGAAGTCTCTCATTCACTTGTGATTTTTTTTTCTTGGCTGCGATCAGGATTCCCTTCTCTTTGACTCCAGACCGCTCCCTGTATGGCTTTGCAATATTTCAGACTGCCTAAATAACCTGGCACATTTTTTAACGGGTGTATCCTTCTCTAGCATGTCTGTGCATGTTCTAATGCTCCATATTCTCACATAACTATTTCAATTAATGTGTTTTTAAAAGAATTTAGTCAGTGATAATGAGAGGAAGATCTAGTATATGTATAAGTTTGTAGACCTGCTAATGAAACCTTTTTTTTTAAATCGGGGTTAATAATAGATAAGTTCTCCTTGTTTTTGCAGTCCTGCCTCCTAGGAAGGCTTTTCATTAGATGTTGTTACATTGCTGTAGGGATTTGATTGGATTTAGACACAAGTGCTTTAGTAAGGACAGGTACTAAAATTGTATGATTAGTACTGGACCAACAATATCACTCCACAATATGCAGCTCCACAGACTCCCCAGACAATATGCAGCTCCACTGGCGAGTGTTCTACCCCTCTAGTCAGTACTTGACGTTAGATATGGAGGTCTTAGGCTCATGTGCGGCTTCTTCAGAGCATCCCCTTTAACTAAAAACACTTTTATATGCAGGTTATACAGGCTGTGTGTGGACAGTTAAATGTCTGTGCTCCTCAACTTAATTAATGCTGTGTAAAAGAATGGTATTGATTGGAACTCAGGGGTGCGTCAGACACAACATGTTGGACACAGCTTTCACACTTTCATTAGGCTTTTCAAAGTGGTTTCATTTTTTTGTGTATGGTGGCCTTTACTTAAAAAAGTGGTAGTTGGGTGCAGGTCTGGAGGAAATATGGCCGAAACAGAATGCCACCATACTTTAAGCTTTCACAATACATGGAATGTAATTCTTTTTTTTCTGACATTAGTTAACATTGACAAAAAAGCAATCAGAAATAATGATAAACATTGTCATATTTCCTGCTACATTCAACATACCTAATGCAACTCACAAGCTAATTATAAAGAGCTTCATGAGTTTACAGTGTTAAATGAGGGAAAGCTTTAATCTGCTTAAGGAACTGAGTATGACCCTCCTTTGCCAAGTCATCCAATCTCTACTCAACACACACACTTCCAGTCATAATCTCAGTTAAGAGGTTTCACAACTTCCCTCCCCGCAGTAGTTTAAATGTAAAAACACAACTTTTTGGTTCCTCTTGTGACTCTTAACACTGCAATGTTGGTTTAGGGTAAACTTCGATTTTTTTTTCACGCAAACATACTTTAAGTAGTAATATCAGAAGAAAATCTGTTGTGTGTTTTAAAACGTTTCATGGAGACGTCAGGTAGGATGTCTGTCTTATCAAACGGCAGCATCAACAGTACGTGCAAATTCAGCCAGTACAACACAGCCTAGATAGATTGATTGATAGGGGCTACAGTAGCAAAAAACAAATTGCATATATGTATACAGTGAGAGGAAACAAACATTCAGGCGTGTTGTTTTTGTACTGATCATTTTTTGATGGAAATGTTAAGTGTGGCCATGTTTGTGAAAGATTTTATGCATGCAATGATAAAGATTAAAGATGATAGAGCTTCCCTAATTTTGGAGAACAATGTGATTAAACAACAATTATAATGAAAAAGCTAAATTAAGACCTTAAACATCCTGGTCAAAATTACTTGTTTCATAATATGCATGTGGAATGCTAATTGAACCAATGGTTCCAGGCAGGCGCACCATGCAGATTTCACAATTTGTTCTCAGAGTTATGGTGTGAAAGCTTAGTGAGAGGCTAGCAGTTGTTTGAAGTTGCAGGATGACCTGAAGGCAGCATGATCAGAAGTTACACCAAGATCATGGCTGGACGTACCAGAAGATACTGGAGGAGAATTAGATCTTAAGTGCCCAAATGAATCTTTAGTGAAGATGGATATTTTGCCAAAACAAAAAAGCTAGAAGGATCTTGTTGTGCCTAGCTAGTGTCGTGAACATAATAACATTGCAATTTTTAAGCATTTTAACATCAGAGGGACCTTAATATTATTATGTAGCCTGAATTATTTTTTTTCCATTATAATTTTTAACAAATCTTTATTAATGAATATATTCTTTATTCCATGTTTAATAGTGGATGTGAAGTATGTTAAACGGCAACAATGTCTGTCTACTTGTTTTACCCGTACTGTACGGGTAACTGTGTGTAATCTGTTGTGATACTGCAGGAAACCTGACACTGGTTTGTTGTGGTTGCTGTTTCCTTGTTGCAGGGCTGTCTGATTCTGAGCGATGAGCTCAATCACGCCTCTCTGGTTTTGGGAGCTCGGCTGTCTGGCTCAACCATCCGGGTCTTTAAGCACAACAGTGAGTACAAGTGTTTCTGTTAGTTCCGCCATTTCTTGTGCCTGGGTTTGAACTGGGTTCGATATGGGGCCAGGTCTCTTCTAGGGATGCAACAATACTACATACTATACTGTATTGGAACACATTATATTGTATCTTATTGTGTGTAGCATATTAGTTCATGACGAGTGCACATACTCAGGAGTAACATTAGCTCATGTCTAGCTCTTTATATTAGGGCACCAATAATCATGTGACACTCCACTTTGGCCTTCTAAAGTCTCATTATGCCTGTGCCACTCACAGAATCCTCTTATTCATGTGAAAAATAAACCAGGATTTCAGGGGTGGAGTCCCTAAATTTGCCACAGTCTTTAATGGTGATGTGAGCACAGGGACTAAGCCTATTCCTGCATGCTGAAGCTTAAAATTTGTTAAACAAAAGAATATAATAGCATGGTTTGTGGTTGTATTGTATTATGAGTGATCTGGCCATTCAACTGTAATCGAATTAGGGAGAATTATGAATGTCGCATTACTGTTTGAAGCTGTGTTGTCTGAGGCTGATTCACACAAGACCTGTTTTTGTTGAATGACACTGTGGTTTAAGGATGTTTTAAAATGTATTCCTTGCCATGCTATCTGCCTGCTGTAACAGGTGCCTTGCCACACAGTGTGTGTGAAGCAGTGCAGCTCAACAGACCCTTCTAGAACAGTCTCATTTATGCTAGACACAATTAATGTTGTACATTTCAACTCAGTTCAAATTTCAATAAATTATATTTATACCAGTGGTAAAATTAATTTCACTGCTGGGTGTTACCACGACAGCTTGGTCGTGCCAGCCAGTCTCAAATGTTGTATGTGAAGTTAAATGCCGTCATTCACTGAATATGTAAACATTAATGTAGATTATTAAACACACCACTCTATTGTATTGTATGTGACTTTTGTAAATCATCCTTAGACTCTTCTTTCAGTTACATTTTACTTTAAAACTGGTATGATACAGACCTGTGCAAACATTATGTAGGCCAGGGGTCACAGATTTTATCCACAAAGGGCTGGTATGGCTGCAGGTGTTCACTCCAGTCATGCAGAAGCACACCTGAGTATGCTGGTTTAGTTGCTTTAAAAGCACTTGATTATGTATATGAAGTATCTTCTTGCTTGTTTGGAATGAAAATATTAAAAGTAGCAGCCACACTGTACCCAGGTGTAGTGCCCACTCAATCTCCAGGGTGTCCGCGGGGTTTTAAAAAGTATTAAAAAGAGAGAAATCAAAATGGCCAAATTTAAGGCCATTAAAAGTGTTAAATTTGGTTTTAGCTGTATTATTTTTTTAAAAATAGGTATTATTTTTTCAGACTACGAGGTTTCCGATTTTAAGTGAACAGCCTACAGGTTACAAGCTGCGTCCCGACAGATTTTTTTTGCTTTAATGCATGAGTCCAAACTTTGTACGCTATGTTTGATGCTGACATCATATTCAGTGTGGTTCGACAACTGGGCAGTCAGCTGGCTTATGTCCAGACAACCATCAGCGTTTTCTGACAGCTGGGTGAAAGACCCTGCGTTTAAGGACTGGCTCTAGCCTATAGTAGGGAATAACTGTCAGGCTTATTGTTCGGTATGTAAAAAAACCATCAATGTCGACTGGATGGGAGCTAACGCACTTCGGTCGCATATACAATCCACTAAACATAAAAATGGAATGCATGACCGGCGAGAGCAGTTAACTCTGCCATTCTCAACTTTCTGTGCTGCTGCGCCAGTTTGTTGGAACTATGTCTTCGTTGCACATTTTATGTAGTTTTATTTTTACTCATGAAGTGAAATAAATGTGCAATATGTGGTTCAGTCTGTAAATCTATTCTGTTGTACAGTGTTGTATGTCATAATCTGCGTAAATGTTAGAAAGGTCATTGATTAACACTTGCAACTCTGTGGTTTTAAAAAAAAAAAATCCAAAGGTAGTAAAAAAGGTATTAAAAGGTATTAAATTTAACTTAAGGATTGCTGCATATACCCTGATCTCTCCAAATTACTCTGCTGTGCCACACAGTGCCATCCTTTCTTCTGGTGTGCTTCTGAATAACTGGAGGCACATATCACAGTCTCAACCCAAAATGACTTTCTAACTTAAAGTAGTATTGCTCGCGCACATGCTCGCCTCATACCTCCATGGACCTTATCCAACTCACCTCTCGTCTGTTGACACAGCAGGGTAAGGGCAGTTGCTTTGAACAAGTTCCAGTACACACAAGCCTCAGGTTCCATGCACAAAAACACATCCACCCTCTGTAGAGCACACAGCGCTGTGGACATGGTGATTTTAGCATGACTTCAGCCATGTTTACGTTTCAGTGTTGTCCCTATTCCACTCTGGCTTGTGACATTGGTCAGCTTTACTTGTTACTGGACTCTGTATCAGATCAACAAGATTGCAGATTTAAGGTTAAGGTTGAGATTATGGCACACTCTCAGACTCATGATTCATTTATACCACCATCTGAGTCCTTTTTGTCTCTAAAAGTCTGGATACAGGGCATGAATATGAAATTTGTCCCTTTCTAAAGGTCATGCCTGCGATCATTATTTAGCCACATTATTGGTAATGAAACACTAAAACTGTCACTTTAAAGAGATAATGATGGAAAATTGTAAATGGATTTCTAAACTGATGAATAACTTGGCTTGAATGTGTAATACACTGTGTACCAAGTGCAATAATGGGTTTCTGTCTGTTATGAATTTAAAAGCACTGGTGCTGCAGCCTTCTAATTTTTGAGTTGCTTCATTTTATTGACTCTGGAGTTGTTCTCAGTTTAGACCGGAAAATGTTTCTTTGAGGTGGAGGTGAAGGGCATAGGCAGAATCTCATGAGTTTGTCAGGGGCTGTGCTGATGTTACTTATATGACATGGCATGTAATGAAGATATTTTGTCCTAAGTGTATTAGGAACAGCTTGCAATATGTTTCCAGATGTTTCCATGTAAGCAAACTGGCGCACCTGCCCACTGGTTTCCATTAAACTGAGTCAATGGGCTTTCTGTTACTTTACAGGGAAATATGTAAACTGCTGTTTGTGGTAACTGACTGAACTACAGATGTGGTAGATTAGGTTGAACATTTGTAAGGTTGAACATTTGTAAAGTTGAGCTAAAAGCTGTTCATCCAATAAGCGCATGGTGGAACCCTGTGAAGGACCAAAGTGAACCTTGTACTGACTTAGTCTGTACAAATTCAATATGTAATGGGAAATTGCACTTCTCTGCATACATAGTATTTACTAGAGACCGACCGATAAAGGATTTTGAAGGCCGATACCGATACAAATATTTATTGGTTTTAAAATCCGATATTCCAATATATCGGCATATATATATATATATATATTAGTGCTGGGCCGTTAACGGTGTTAACGGCGCGAGATTCTTATCGCGCGATTTTAAAAAAATCGCCGTGACTTGTCCGGTTCGCGCACGTTTTAAACTTGTCTCTGTCTCTCTGTCGGGAGTTTATCGTCATTAACGCCAAGATTCCAATTAGGTTAACAGCGTTAAAAAAATTAATCTATGCCCACCTCTAATATATATATTATATATAATACATATATATATTTTTTTATTTCAGAAACGCGCAACAAAACATTAACAGATTTCCCTAACATTAGTTGAACACACTTCACCGATGATCTCGCTTGCGGATAACTGGTTCCCAGTGGTGGTATACTGAAGGTAGAATTCCAATCCATGATCTCTTGTTCCCGAGGCAAGTATCCCACCCACTAGGCCACCACCACCACCCCTAATACTGTTTTTTCTTGTCTTAGATATGCAGAGTCTGGAGAAGCTGCTCAGAGATGCTATAGTGCACGGCCAGCCCAGAACACACCGACCCTGGAAGAAAATTCTCATTTTGGTGGAGGGCATTTACAGGTGAGTCTATTCTCTGATGATGAGTCCCAGTCTCATACTCTACAATTAGACTACAGTACCAGTCTCAGCGAGCTTCTGACAAAGGTGTAGCATGTTTTCACCTGACATTCTCAGGTATTCTGCAGCATAAAACAAGGAGATGTAACTCATAAAGTTCAACTGACGACAAATAAGATTTGTTTTTTATCCAAAATAATTGTTGTCTGGTCAGAAATGTACACTCCTATGAGTAAACTGTTTTGTCCTCAGCATGGAGGGTTCCATCATCCGCCTGCCTGAAGTAATAGCCTTGAAGAAGAAGTACAAGGCCTACCTGTACCTGGATGAAGCCCACAGTATCGGGGCCCTGGGGCCCAGTGGCAGAGGAGTTGTGGAGTACTTTGGTCTGGATCCCACAGATGTGGACATCATGATGGGCACATTCACAAAGAGCTTTGGAGCGGCAGGGGGTTATATTGGAGGAAAGAAGGTTTGAGACTCCCCTGCTTCATTAGTTATATGACAATGCTTGTATGTCTCAAAACAAGCAATTCTGGATACCAAAAATGTCTTAGCAAATTGCCCCGACACAAATGTCACTCCCTCAGCTATTGCCTTTTTACGCTGTCAGGTAACATCATGCTACATGGAAACCTAAACTTAAACCTTTCAGATAGGCTAGTTTGTGGTTTCTCCCAGTGTTTGGCACTGTTTGAACTGGGTTTCATTCTAGACCACAGCTTTGCACCTTGTTGTTTTCCCTCTTCTAAACTCATGAATGCTTTGATATGTAGCTAATGATTTAAATCTGGTTGTTTAATGAGACCGAACATTAACCTCCGCAGAGCTGTTGCTTGAAAGGAACCCAGTTTGGTTTATACAGTACATTACACACCTAGTAGAATGAGTTTCTGTCACTTGCTTCTGATGTTAATGTCATCGCTCAAGAGCAGAACTCAAGAAGAATTTCTTGGATGATATTTTACATGTGTGCTTTATTAATGTTTCTTATCTCTCTCCCTAGGAACTGATAGACTACCTGCGCTCTCACTCTCACAGTGCGGTGTACGCTACCTCCATGTCTTCTCCAGTTGTGCAGCAAATTATCACTTCTATGAAGTGCATTATGGGTGAAGATGGAACCACTATAGGTAAGAGTCATTCCCAGTTCATGCAGCTCCTCTAGGTTATGCTGATGCTGTGTTTATTCTCCCATTTGCCTGAAGGTGGAAGCAGTTGCAGAAATTATGTTCTCCTTTTGGATTGTAGTAATTGCAGTTTTGCATTTTGTCACAAGAGGGCAGTAGTGACAAAGGAAAGAATAAGAGTACTTGGTCTGACAGTTAAAATGGACTTTTCAGGCGTGCATTGGGATTTCTCACAAAGTGAAAGGGGCATGTTCCTGCAGACTGAAAGAAATGGCTAGATTTATTAGAGGATTCGAAGACTTTTAACTAAATGCTGATAGTGTGGAATAGCTGTTTACCTGGAGTACTGGTGTTTCCACACTACTGCACGCTCACAGAGAGGCCTTTGTCACTCCTGCTTCCACATCATGTATCAGTTGCTATCTGCAGCTTTAGTGTGTGAAATTAATCCTGTTTCAAAAACATTCCTCTTTTGGTGACCTGTTGTGCCTTAAACACTTCTTTGGTCTCCTAAGCCATGGCCTTCTCTTTGTCATTTTGCTTTTTTAAATTGAGCTACAACCACTCTCATAAGGATAACTAAAATGCATGCATTGCGTGCAGGGTTTACTGTTCTTTTGATAGGACCTATTTTTTATAGGTCTTATTTTACAATGAAAATACAGCCTTCAAGTTTATTTGCTCAAGATGCTGAGTCTAAGCCTGGACCAGAATCAGACACGAGTATTTCTTTCTCAAGGAATACTTTGAAGAGAAGGAGTGTGTGGGGGAAGTGGGGGGGCTGTTGCTTGAGGTTTTTTTGTGCAATTTCCCACCACTCACAAAATAAGACTGATGACTTCTACAGATGTACAGACGGCATCCAGGTAAAATATTTAGCTCAAAGTTTAAACTTGAGAAATGTGTTAACAATTACCCACACAGCTAGAGCGATCAGGCCCTTTGCTTGGACCCTCCAAAAGGCTTCTCTCCTCCTCTGCCACTCAATCATGGCCAGCAGCTACACCAAACAGGCCCTCCTGGTCTGTCAGGCCCAGGTGAAGTGTTCACATTAAAGACCCATCTCTCTAGCACAGATCCCACAAAGGCCTTTTGTTCCACATGTTCCTGAGCAGGTTCTTCTGAGAGAGTCTCCTCCATCACCCACTGACTGACTTTGAGGAACTAGTCTGATCGTCAGAAGGAGCCAGCTGCTTTTGCTTGAGATCCTTTCACAAAAGCCAGCTGACCGAGACTCAGAGGCTGGTCCTTTTAGAAAAGAAATATTAGCTGTATTCCAACCCACTATATGAAACCCATATTGGAACAAACCATATGCTAAGTGAATTTTGTTGCATTTCTTTTGTGATTTTTAAAATTGTATGTATTTTAGGGTTCAGAATGCAACAATTTGAGTTTGCTCATGTTATGAGCAAGTGTGCAAACATTTCCTTAAATGTATTTTAGGTTCTTTTAGTGTAAAAATTCCTGCCAGATTTAACGTAGGTCCTCGGACACTCTTCTGTGTTGGGCCAGTATGACTAATGATATTAGTGCTGTAATTTTTGTTTTCATTTCCAGGGGCCTCTCTTCTGAGTAGGAAGGAGAGAACAGTGAGACTTCGGAGAACAGAGTAATAACAGGTTGCAGATTAACTAATGACATCATTACAGATTAACTCCTTGTGGAGCATCTGTGAGAGATTATGTGGTAGACATGTGGAACAATTGTGTGTGTGTGTTGGGGGGGGGGGGGGCTGTGTTTGGAGTGGGGAGGTGGTTACACAAAGAAAACTAATCAGGCAGAGGTCAGCAAGGTAGATATCCTGTGGGTCCTCTCGGGAACACACACCTCTTCAGCTCCAACCGATGGCACAGCCTCATTTAGCCCAGTCCATTCATACAAGTAAGCCGTATGCTGCACAAAACCGTGTAGCATTAAACCAAAATTTAAAATTTTGGCCTCGAATGCAGTACATCAGCAAGGTTATGATTGTTATTTGAAATAAGCTACTTACTTTTGTTTAAAAATTATTTGAATAACATGCTGTTAACAGCAGTAGTAACCTTAAAGCCTGAATTTTGTCTGTAATTTGTCTGCTTTTTATAGGTAACGGCAGGTCATATAGTTTTAGAAACCATTTAAGCAAGCCTGTCTGAGATTACTTTGCAGTTTGAGGTAAGGGTGATTCGGGCAAGCAGCTTTCTAAGGAACAACCAAATGATCACCAAGTTCCATTGGTTTTTATTGCTTGTGGGCCTCTTCCCCCCAATAAGTCTTATCAGACGTGCACAAACCTTATGTCTGAACCATAGTGTTTTCACTGATTTGAAGAGTTGCTATTGGCTCTGCTCAGCAAGTCATGTTCCAGTCATGTTTGGCTAAGGCTAGCCTATTTCAAAGAGGTCTAAGATCCTACAAGTCAATTTGACATCAGCTGCAAACGTGGTTTCACGTCTGTGTGTGTGTGTGCTGTTAACCCAGTTGTTACACAGCCGTCAAGTTTGTTTTGGACGCCAGGCTCAAAGCTTAGTAGAACTTGTGTAACTTTTGGTCACTCGGGTACTGTTTGATTTCGTCATCAAAGTAAATTCCCTAGTATTTGGTGTGGGTTTGATTCTTGTTTGCTAACATATGAGGTCAGGATTAAGCAGCCGACAGCTGCTCCACACTTTTTGGGCTGCTTTCCCAGATGCAGATTGTGCCTCTTGCAGGCAATGGGGAAGGCAGTGCAGGTCCTGAGAACTGCCACTCTTATATTTGACTGATTGTCCAGTGATGACCTCCCCTCCGCTCATTTCTTTACAGATGGGCACATGGTTTAACTTTTGATGAATTCATTTTTATGGTTTACTTATCATATTAGTTATTGTATAATAGCATATCAGGGATACAGGTATCACAAAATGTGTGTTTGGCTTTAAGCTAAATCTCAAATTTACACAGTTTAGCATTGTTCAGGGAAAGTTCTGCTGTTTCACAGCAGAAAAGTCTGTGTGAGTGTGGTTGGAAAGAGCTGTTGGCTTTGGAGCAACTCACTTAACTCATTAATGCCTTTCTTCTGAGGCTTCAATAAACATGTTTCTGCCTTTGTTGTGTGGTGCTATTAAGGCTTACAGAGCAGAGCATATCTAAGCTCATTGTTTTACCTAATTACCTTGTGTGTACAGTGGCGGTCTTGACAAACATCAGACATTCATCTTTCACTCTGGTATGTACCTGCTTGGCTAGTAGGCTTGTCACGATACTGAAATTTCAAGCTCGATACTGATATGGATGAGGGGAGAAAAAACAAACATAGGAACTTAATAAAAAAAAAAAATAAGTGTGAGTAGACAAACAAAAATACTCAGTTTTCTTTGTCTAATCGAACCAAATCAGAACAATTTAGGATCAGCTTTTTTGCATGGATATGGCAAAGGATGACAATCAAAAGTGTGTGTGAGGGAGACTTTGTGTGTCATTTCTCTTTCCCTAGCATTATATTAGCAATGCGTCCCAATACTTTTTTCTCCCCTTCCTATTATACAGGAAATAACGTCTAGTCTCATTGTAGTCAACCAAAATGAAGAGACATTTTAGCATAGTTTTTATTTTGTAAACCACAAGTCTCGCTCTTATTCGGCAACAATATTACATGATATATCTCGTTATAGTTATCGTCACATGACCAACATTTACATTGCATCTCGTATTTGTCACTTGATAAATGTTTGTTGCGAAAGCAACACTTCGCTGAGGGTCCTTGGAAAATTTTGCTGCGCTAGGTTGTTCCCCAGCCAAGTTACGGGGCTCTCTTGTAAACACCGGGTCCTCCAGGTAGCCAGGCTGCCCGCTGCAGTGCCTGTTGAAAATTGTCGATTTCTGTGAACCGGCAGATGCATAACTTGTCGTTATTTATTGATACCAGTGCCAATTGATATATAACTCGATACCAAATTTCAGTATCGATTAGTTTCTGAGAATCAAATTTTTTTTGGGACAACCCTATTGGCTAGAGAGGGAGTTAACACATGTTTTAGGTGTTTGCGTGTGTTTACTCATAGGGATCTACACATGAATAGAATGAACATCCAAAATAGCAAGTTGTAATATATAACGCATGCACAATAATAATCTAATATTTTGTAGCTTAGCGTCGTCAAGCTGATGTTGGATGGGGGGGTGGGGTAGAATGCTCTTAGACAGTTACATTGCTATTGTAGCTCTTCAACAGAAAGCAGCAACCTTCTAAAATGTGAAAGAGAAAAGTGCAGAGCAGTGTACTGTCTTCAGTAAAACACCATGTGAACCCACCCCTGAGCACAACCTCAGGAATTGTTGGAATGATTTGGCAGAAACATATTAGGACTGTCATACAATATTAAGATTATTTTTCAGTCTTTATTTTTTTTATATTCTTTACACTATTTTACAGAATCTCTGATGTTACATCATGATGAACAGACCATAGAATTGTTTTTGAAAATGTTTTAATTCCAATGGCAGATTTGAGTTTAAGGATAGTTTTCTGTTCTCTTATATATTGTTACATGTCTTATGACAGTAACAGAACCCTGATTCAAGCTTGTTAGCCTTCTATGATGTACTGAATTATGAAGGTTGTGACATTCTTCAGTCTGTATATGTGGCAAGCCCATCAGTCAGCTCTCATCTGCTGAGGTGAAGTTCAGATCAAGAACTGGACAGCTGTGTGTGAGCCCAGCAGTCAGTGGAAGCAGCAGCGATAAAGAATACGATGATAGATTTGAGCCTTGAAGGTGCTGCAGAGCCTCGTGGTGCTCTGTTCTGGAGAGGTCTATGTGGGGAAAGGGGTGTACCACAGCCCTGAAGTCCTCATGGGTGTTTGTACTTATCTCTCTCCTTCAGATGAAAAGGAAGTGAGGAGGAACTGGCTTTTTTGGGGTGGAGGGTGGAGGAAGCGGCCCCCCACATCTGGAAGCTTTTTCAGCCTCTCTCAGCCCTTCTCTCGCTTCAAATCCTCCAGTCCCAGTGTCTGGAAGGAGTTACTGGGGGGGCTGTGCATTGTGAAACTAGTTGTTGAAAGGGTACCCCAGAAAGATTTACTTTGGAGAGCCCTTCTCCACCCCAGTGCACCTCCAACCCCCTACCACCCCCTCCCCCCACCTCCTGGAGGACCTGCTCACTGACTGAAGGGCTTGAAGTCCGGCAGTTGGAGTTCCTCTCCAACGTTATTGCTTTCAGATGCTCCTTTCCATTGCAGTTGTTCTTCTGAGCGGTTTACATAGCTGATCAGTGCTCTTCACTGTGGAGGTGCAGCCATTTAAAAAGAGCTCTCGTAGGAGCCGGACTCCGCAGAGCCCGTAATCGCTGTCAGCAGTAATGGATGCTGTTTATGCTCCTCTCTCAAACTACCATGAGGGCAACAGGTTGATTTTGTTCATCAAATTCAAAGAAGTAGTCATAAAATGTACATGAATAAAGGCACATAGATAAATTGTCATGTTCAGTTTTTTGACCTCATCTTAGTGTATGATAGCCATGCACTCACATTTTTTCATACACTAATTTACTGTCAAAATGAATTAGTAATTAGTAATAACATTTTACTTCCCCCTCCTGTCAGGCCCACTTATCATTGGGAGAAAATGCTCAGCTTGCATAGAGAGCCTCTAGCTACTGTTTTTCTCTGGGAGATGCCTTATGACGGGGGTCACCAACGTGGTGCCCGCGGGCACCAGGGTGCCCCCAAGGACCACATGAGTAACCTGCGGACCTGTTCTAAAAATAGCACAACTCACCAGTGAGCAGCGTCTACCATTTTATTTTATCCTGTTGCTATTCTTTTGAAAATGTAGATTTGAAAATGACTATCTTATCTAAACGTCACGTATAACAAACATGTTAAGTTTAGGTAAACTCTATTTCAGTGCATCACACTGGTAGCCCTTCATATGACTCAGTACCCGTGAAGTAGCTCTCAGTTTCAAAAAGGTTGGTGACCCCTACCTTATGACTTCCCAATCATGCCAACTTGCAAAGGACTGTCGGTGAACAGTTGGTGTAAAACATCATACTTTATCAGCTCTTATATCAGTCCTTTAGATTGAATTGGGACAACTGTAGTTCAAAGTGGTCTGAAAATGGCATTGGCTGTAAATTCCCAGTATCTTGTAAGGCTACAAAGCAAGGGGAGACGGGACCTTGATCCTTAAGAGCAGGACAGGGAATGCCTGCAGTGAAATAAGGTGTTTAGTGTTACACGAATGTTCAGGCTCCATTTCTTTACCACAAAGTGGGTGACCCAGTCATGACATGTGGAGCCTGCTTTATCTGTCAGTAGCCGGTTTACATGGAGTGGGGTCGTTGGAGAACTCAGATTTCACAGCCAGTCAAGTCTCCTTTCACAAGCGCTCATCAGATATAAACCTACACGCATGTATGCTGCTCTCGCCCTGTCACACTGCAGCCCGGCCACTATCCTTTACTCCCCCGCTCCATTCCTCCGTTTACTGCTTTCTGACTCCTGTTTCAGAAAACCGCCACATTCTGTAAAGCTAAACCTGCCTGCGGGCCACCAGATGGTAAGGTTTCACTGCTAAGAGTATTTGATGCAACAGTCCTAATTGAGCCTGAGTGCTGTAGTCAGGGGCAACGTGTGGCTGCACAGCTGGTTGGGGCGAACCTGTTTGATTGTGGTGTGTGTGCTTGTCTGATAGCTGGCCCTGTCCAGTCGTTATTCCCCCCCCCCCCCCCCTTTTTTTTTTTCTTGCCTTTTTTGAATCCATTCATGTCAAGTCCAAGCTGCAGAGCTGTACACATTTTCAGGTTCAGTATGTTTTTTTTAAAATATGAAGTCATATTCTAGATATAAAGTGCTGTTGTCCAACACTCTTATTATACTTTTTATATGTTATTGTGCTACAGATCTGTAATAATTATTATATGACATTAGAGAGACGTTTATATTTGAGGACTTTTTAGAGACCCTTCTTCTCACTAATAAACTCAAGGAATTACAGCCAGGAAAAAGATCATAAAAAGGCACAACTATCTAGATGCTGTCCCTGTTGTCAGGAGATAGTGTTTTGTTTCCTGCCGATGATGCAGCCATCCGTGAGTGCCTGGGTGTCTAGGAGGGTGTGACTGGCCTCGCTCTCCCTGGGTGGGAAGGATGCTAGCCAGGGCAGTTGTCTCCTGTAAGAAAGCTGAGCTATACAATGATGATGTAGTGACTGTTAAATGTTAATTGTATTGAAGTAGAAGTGGTACACATCTCATGCTGATCTTTACCCTCCCAGTCTAGAAGTGACATGGGAGAGCAACATTTTACTACTAATGAGTGACTTTTGGGGGAAAGTGAATTTTAAATGCCAGTATGCCAATTCCCAACTTTCATTTTTCTTTTGATACGGTTCAGGTACTGCTTTACCCTGACCTCACTGTAGTGTCTGGCACATCTAGCTTGTAGGTGCCACAAGTGTGGCTGCAAAGAAAGAGAAATTCTGCTGTGATGTTCCTTTGAATGCCCAGAACTCTTGGGAGGTGAAAGCTGAAGCTTTCACAAATGCAAACGCTTTTCAACAGATCACTGCACAGTGCTCAGACGCCCGAAGAATTCCTTTGAGTTTGATCGCCGAGTGGGCCTTCTTAGGGGAATGCACGCCCCTCTCCAATAGAAAGCAGTTGAATTCACCCACTTGCAGCATGTTTTTGAAGGGTTGTTTATGGCCTGTTTCTCATTAGGCTTATCTCTTGCAGTTCAGTCGCAGTATGGAGTTTTTTGACACAGCCTCTAAGAGCACCTCTATTACATACAGCACCGGGGTTTGTTTAGCCAGCTGATTAGCATCTCTCTGCCAGAGACATGGGGGCTTAGATGGAGCTAAAAGTGTGATAAAACTTCTTCACGTTGGAAACATGAATAGTAAACATCTTATCCCTTTCTCTGTGCAAAGGGCACACGGTTCGATGACATCACAGGGGAAATTTAAAAAGCTGTATAAAATCAGCAGGTATAAAATATTTCTCCTTTTAACAGTTCGGGACGGACTGCATGCGGAGCCACGACTCGGCTCTTGCTCCAGTCCGATGATAAAGTTTATAGCTCAGGTGGTCAGGTTCCCTATTAACTCCAGTAATGGGTCCTGTGGATTGGTTAGTTTAATTGTCTGATCGCATGAAAGGGCTATGGAAAAAGCAGATTAACGCCAAGTGAAAAAGCCTTTTTTTTTTCTTCCCGAAAGTGTTGGTGTTTGAAATCTGTGTGTGCGCGCATGTGTCTGTTCTAGGCAGAGAGCGAGTCCAGCGGCTGGCGGAGAACACAGTCTATTTCCGCAGGAGGCTGCAAGAGATGGGTTTCATCATTTATGGCAACAACGATTCACCTGTGGTTCCTATGATGCTCTATCTGCCTGCCAAGATTGGGTGAGCTTTCTCTTTTCAGCCTGCATAATTAGCATGAAGAGAGAAGTGTTCTGAACAATGTCCTAAATTACTGGCTCTAATTCACTTTGTCTATTATTTGTAATGTTAAAAAAATATTAATTAGGGCCTGCTTGTATAACCCGCGTATTAGTTTGACATATTAGAATAATAGCTGAATAAGAACCTTAAGGGGCTGCTTTCAGGGGTAGATCATAATTTTCGCATTTCAAGTCTTTCTTTGTGTTGTGTCCAGGGCATTTGCCCGGGAAATGTTGAAGAGGAATATAGGTGTGGTTGTAGTGGGCTTCCCTGCTACCCCCATCATCGAGTCCCGAGCTCGCTTCTGTGTGTCTGCAGCCCACACCAAAGAAATGCTTGACCAGGTAATATACTGGTACCCTCTTACCCCTCACAGCTTGCTGCTGCATCCCACCAGTCATGCAAAATATTGACCATGTTTTATGGTGTTTTAAATTCAAAATGAAAAGTCAGTGCCGTATTTCAGTAACAAAATTCTCCATCAGAAGTAAGAGGCAGCCAGCTGTTTAGTCTGATTCATGTGTAATTATGCTACAACATTTTGGTGCAGGTTCATAAGCATTATGTATATCATAAAATTGGCAAAAATAAATCAAATAAATGTTCTACGTGTTTCACATATGCAACATTTTTCTCTAAGAGGATTCTCTCTGCCGCAGATAAAATAAATATACCACATGATATCCAGACTATAATGTGGAGAATGTTTGGCATTCTTCACTTTTTTTTTTGCTTTCTTTTTCCCCCCCTTGAGAAATCAGAGCACACGCCACAGCTACCTCTCATAACTGAGTTCATGCCCCAGTCCATCAATCCTCTGAAGTTTAGTGTCTCTCTAACTTGATACACCCCTCTTTGTTTGAATGCAATTACTGATAAAGGAATGCGAGGCTGCATCTTCAAAGTGTCCCATGCCATAAATTAATTGACAGTGTCAGCTCTCTTTGGCAGCCTGCAGTTGAGGGGTTTACATAAGAAGTGCCTGCCACAGGGGTCTGCTCTGGCAGGAGATCAAAGAGCATCTTAATCTGCCTCCCCAAGGACTCTTGATTTAGCCATGCTGAAAAGCACTCCGGCCGTCACCCCCCACCCCAGAACCCCCTCCGCTCTAAGAAAACAGGCCTAACTTTGATGTGACCGGTTATCGCATCTACGCATTTTTTTACCGTTTTTGCGAGATGTTCTTTGTACATCTGTTCGCTGGCTGAATGGATGAGGTTGTATAGAGACTTTATGAAAAGTTTGAGACGACATCAGAAACTTTTTAACCAGGAGGAAGTCAGGATATCAATTACAGCCTCTCTCTGTGATGTAACTCTCTGTCTTTCATGTGTGTTTTATTGCTGTCAGCTAATGATCCTCGCAGCATTATTTATGGGTTTGTCACATTTCTTCCCGCAAGCACATTTTCATATAAAAGCTTTGCGGCGGGTGAGACTTTTTTTTTTTTTTTTTTTTTTTTTTTTTTTTGTTTCGCTTTTTTTGTCCTTTTGTAGATGAGAGGCTTTCCTCTGTGAGGTTCCTCCCTTCTCTCCCTCTCCCTCTTCCTCAGGTTTAGAGATGATCCATGTGCCACTGTTACCTGGCCTCTTGGACAACACGTTTGGCCGCAGCATTTAGCAAGACAATTAGACGCTCCTGAATGGAATGCCATTATAGCAGTTGTAAAAGAGAACCAACTCCACATTAAAGATTCTGTTGGTGTAATGGTCAGGTGTCCCTTTTTTTTTTTTTGTCCATGCAGCACTCAGCTGGTTTTCCATTACTGGATGCCTGACCCCCGCGAAAAGCAGCTGAGACGAGCCATAGACACAGAATATATGTCTATGCATAGAGCTGCGTGCTGTGCACACTCACAAGCACAAAAGAAGCAACAAACTTTCAAAATAAAATGATAAAAAAAAAAAACCTGTGTTAACGTGCGATAAAATAATTGCCGACATTTCATGTACAGGTTCATATGACCCCTGCACTTAACAAAATAATGTTATTTCATTATTAAAACATACTACTTTTACATGGAAAGTTCCTTGATAGGATCAAAAGTGAGCAAATTAAACAATTGCAGTTTATGGTTATACAAAATAATTAAATCTTCCATTATTAAATCATTTGACTGTCCTAGTTATTACATTATTATAGCAAAATTTTAATGCTGTGAAACTGTACTATACAAACCTAGTGTGTTGCAAACGGCTTATGTGACTTATGTTACAGCATGCTGTGTGTGAGCTTGTGTTATTTGTGTGTTATTTGCAGGCGTTGGGTGCGATCAGTGAGGTGGGTGACTTGCTGCAGGTGAAATATTCCCGACACAGAATCTGGCCTGCTCTCGACCGGCCCTTTGATGAGACCACGTATGAGGAGTGTGAAGACTGAGCGCCTTCCAGTCCAAACCAAAAGTGCACTGCTCATCTGAGGCTCTCTAAGAAGAGTTGATGAACCACTTAACAAATGCCATTCTTATTTTTTTTAATTTTTTATCATGATTTCTTTTTTTAAAGCATAGAGAGTTCTTAATAACACTGATGCTTTAAAGTGGAAACTGTGTTCTTTTTTTTTTTTCTCCCTCGTCTTTGTTGATTCTTGTCTGTCATTTTGACGTAAGATTTGTCCTTAACTCATTGTGACATTTATTGGTGAGGAAAGAAATGCTTAAATTCCTCTCTGCCAACCACAAGAGGCTTTGGACTGCTTATGTTCTTGCTAAAGCCATATGTAACTGCAACCCTCAAACCATTTTTTCTGCACACAGACAGCATCTTTATGAATAAGTGGGACCAGACTGGTGGGGGACAAATGATCAGTCCCAGAGACGCTGGCTTCAGAAAGTAACTTTTTTTTTTATTTTTTTTTTTTTCCTCTTGATTGCATTTGCTAGAACTAAATCACGCACCAAAATCTCCACAGCTTCGCCTTCCACGTGTTTACGTTTCCACGGGTTTTCGAGTCAAAGCGTGAACTAGTATCTTACTTGAACTTAATGGTCATTTTTCTTACAGTGCCAGTCTTTTTTTTAAACATTTTTTTCAATACCATATCAAGCAGAAGGGTTGGCGTGGGTGATGTCTGGGGAACATCTGTGCTTGGTTATGCACATTTGGAAATCCTGACATTTTCATCTCAAAGAAAAATTTGTTTATACCAGTAAGCTAATATGGCGAAGGAATCTTCTATTACAGAGACCATTACGCCCCAGTAGGAAGGCATTGTGTGTACATTTCTATTCAAAGGTGTTAAACATTTTTCCCATTAATTCTTGCTTAGGTAATGCAAATAAGGTGCAATGTCATGAATTAATATTGATATCAGTCCGTCATGCGGGTTTATAGTTATAGTCTTACGGATTTTTTTTTAATTCCCTTTTTTATGCTCACTTTTATATGCTCTGACCACAAACTATTTTTTCCTTGTCATTTAGTGTTTTTTGAAGTCTTCAGGTTGTGTCAGGAGTTTTAACACCTGCTTGGTGTGCTTTCTCTCACGCTCTGCTTTTCAATGTATATATTTATTTATTATTATTGTGTTCTTGTCTGAATTATTTTGGATAAACACACAAACTCGTATCCATTTATCTAAGGCAGCTCCAGAAGGCCTCACATGTGCATGCATGTCTATAGTGTGCATGCTCTCATGCAAATACTACTGATGTGCATTTTTATATCATCTGTAACTCCTTAAATGCACGTATGACATAATCACTGAAGCTGCTAGTTTACGATAAAAGGTGCTGAAATGCACACCAAGTGCTCCAGTTTGTGGCTTCTGTGGCTTGTCTTAAACTTGATTTTCATTCCAGATCTTTATTACTGTCGTTAGTTGTTCTTCTTTTCGTTGCATCTGTTAAAAACTTAATGATCATATCGTAAGATGTTTCATATGGCATTTTGCTTTCTGATTTGTCTTTTAAATCAACAGTACAGCTTGTATAATAAGACAAAGTATATAGTTTCAGTTATATTAAATTATACACCAGATTACATGATGAAAGAAAATGTTATATTTTTTTCCTAAGGATGACTGTATGTGAAAAACATGAGGGGACCTAACCACTGAAATAAAAACATTTTATTTCATTGTTATATATATGCACTTCCCAGGTTAGAGTGTGAGTACTCAGTGTGTGAGTGGACCAGAGGTTAGTGCGCTCTAAACATAGTGGGACAGTCTGAGCGTAAAGCTGAAACGTGGGAATTTTGAGGTCACTTGTTTTCTAAGAACGTGTCTGTATCCAGCAGCCTGGACTTACTACCAACACTGCATACCATAAAATGGACCCACTTTTGGGATCGATGAACACTGTGGGCTTCATATAGTACTGAAACTGTTTCGCTCCTTGGAGGACATTAAAATATAAGCACTAATGTGTGTTTTGTCATGGATTGTTTTTTATTCCCACATGCAGCATATCTTCGTTACTCTTATTTCTAGATAGTACTGAATGGTGCCTAGCTATTCATAAGGAGCAATTGAACACCTTTACTGAGTAAATGGGTGGAGGTAGCTCAGCGGGTAGGATACTTGCCTCCAGACCAAGAGGTCATGGGTTCGAATCCTACCTTCAGCAAAA
>JBBPDC010000001.1:44045182-44082986 GCA_037974485.1 Hemigrammopetersius urotaenia
CAGGGAGACTGTCCCCTGTAGGTAGGGAATGGAAGTCGCTTTGGATAAAAGCGTCTGATAAATGCCGTAAATGTAAACATATTCGGGTGGGGGGTGTATTTGACCAGGGTTTGCAGGTTTTTTGTATACAGAAGTACATTGTCTGACTCCCAAAACTGCTGTTTCAGCAGTTATCAGTAACTACCCCTAACATGTCTGTATAGTTAGATAGTATATTGTCTATAACTGAGATGTGCTTCCAGCTGCTTGAGAAATCTATACCGAACAAATATCTGAGCACCCTTTTTTACATACTCGGTGCCTGATGTTGACTCATTGAATTTTAGTACCGATTAACGTGCAACTGATTTTACTATTTTGACATTTTGATCGTCAGTATCACATTTAAGTAAACCGAAAAGCTTCTTGGTTTTAATGAAGAATGAGGTTTTTGAAAAATTATTATGCAGTTTTAAACACTGATGGTTTCAGATTTGGATTAGTGGTAGAAACACATTTTGCAGTTCTTTTTTTTTTCATCAAAGTAAAACATAAGTGCATTGGTCTTAATAAGTGTAAGATGTGTTATTTTTCATACATAAAATTAATATTTTTAAATTTAGAATTGTTTTAATTAAAAATAAATTCAGCAATGAACTTATATGGTGAGAAATATCATTTACATTTACATTTATGGCATTTATCAGATTCTTTTATCCAAAGCGACTTCCATTCCCTACCTGAGGCAAGTATCCTACAACTAGCCCCCCCCCCTTGTGCATTCTAAACAAGAAGAAACAAAACCGTTATTTTCATAACAGATTGAATAAAGACAGCTTAAAAACGCTTCTTGTTCAATTTCTTCTGTCACGTGAACGAGCGTTCATTCATCAGGGCTTCTCTCGGGGGCGCGCACCACCAGTTCTCCAGGCCGGTTAGGTGTCGGATAGTTGGCCCCTCCTTACCACACGTCACTCCCAAAAATCGACCAATAGGGGAGGAGAGGGCGGAGCCTGAGTGAGCGAGTGTCCTCACGAGAGCACATGGGATGGGGTGTAGTCGAGCACGAGCGCTGGGGGTTAGAGTAGATGCTGGAAGTGGTGCAGAATTTCTTCTGAAGCAGAAGGTGTGGAGGAGCTGAGGAGCAAGGAGAGAACGAGGAGAACACTAGGGTTTTTGAAGACCTCCAAGTCCCTACACATGGACCACAGGGGCAAGAGAACATTGATGATTGGGAGGATCAGTGGCATTCTGTGCTCAAGCAGCATCTGAACTGATGAGGCTCTGCTGATGGCATAGCTGAAGCTTCTGCTGAACACATTTTGCATGGATATTTTTTTCTGAAGCTGGAGAAAGTGAGCTCTGGACCTGCAGTCTGTTTATCCAGCAAATTAAAAGCACAATAGGTGTTTCTTCTTGATTTTGGTTTTTTTCTGCAACTCTTACTTTGGAAAGCTATGAGGACTCTGGGGACACTTTGTGTCTTCCTGACCCTTGTTCTCCTGTCAGTCCAGGCTTTTCCAACTCACACGCCCAGAGAGAGGGATGGCAAGCCCGGGAGCAGCGCCTCCCTGCGGGTATGTGAGCACAGCACACTCGCTGGGGTTCGTGAGGTCCAGGGATGTGGACTTCTTCTAATGAGATCTGCTATGGTTTCTGTCAGAGCTGGGAGTGATAGCTGTTATGCCTTTGTTAGTTTTTCCAGACCCAGATTAAGCCTAAGCCTAGCATGGCGAATAGTGGAAAACTGTTTGCAATTTATTATCTAAGACTAGATCCAGCAAACCATAGACCTTCCATCATTTCAGTAGAATTAGTTCTTTACAGTGTGTGGACCTGTTGTGCTCCTCTTGTGTTTTTTTTTTCTGTAGTTGTCTTGTAATCCCAATGAAACCTCTTAGCCCACCTGGAAATGTGACCCTAAAGATCCATACAGTGTTTCTTAAATGTCCATCTTGCATGTCAGGGTTAATATCTGCTGTATTTTTTGTCATGCAAGGAATTCAAGAAGGGGTTTAAGAGCAGGGCTCATCTGATACTGAGGCAGGTGTCTGGAACCTTGAAGTGTAGATTTCTGTTGTGGCAAGTGTGAGAGCAGACCCCTGGTTAGGGGTCAAGCTGCCCCTGTGTTAATCCTGATAAAGGGTGATTGATGATCGGAATGGAGGCAACAGATAATCATTGATGTTGTGGTGGACTCTGTAGTAACTGCTGGAAAGGCCATTTAGCTCTTTACGATGTGTGAACATTTCATGACTAATAGACCACCGCAAATGGTCCAGATTTACTTAGTGAGAAATCTCATTACATTAACTTGCATTAAACTTTAAGATTAATCGCACTATTAGCAGCGTCATGTGATAGGGGGAGAACTAAATATTGAGTCGAATTGACAATGACTTAAATTGAGGAGAAATTTTGGCAATACCCCCCCCCCCCACACACACACACACACACATCACCACCCAAAAAAAGTTAACATTTTTACTTCTCCTGAAAAGTTACAAACTTATAAGGTTTTATCACTACACTGACAACATACTACTAAATAATATAGTTTGGAATATACACACAACATTATATTTAATTTAAATAGCCCAAATATTCATATTTCTTTCATTATATTTTTCCCTGAGGTCCACTTTTGACATTTGTATGTTTTGTTCACCAAAAACAGTCATGATTCATTTTTACATTGCCATTTTCAAATCTCCCTTGATTCCTTAGAGTTCACTGGTTTGGTTACTGTGTGTTTAAGACAGACATGCATAAATGCCCTCTGCTCTGTTTGGCTGCCCTATATTTAAAAGGCAGCCCACACTGACACACTTATTATAACTGCATTGTGAGAAGGTGGAGCTAAGCTGTAGGCTAAATAGGAGGAAATATGTAAATGAGTTTACATGACAGCACAAAAACAGTGAATTTGCAGGCAAATTTGCATAGATGCACTATGGAGTAAATAGTATGTCTTGAAAACTCTTTTGTCATCCAGATGGACATTACTTGTGTTTGAATGGCACATTTGAGCGTGTTATGCTATTGTTTAAATGATGGTGAAAAGTTTGAAAAGCTGCAGCCGACTCCACATTATGTGTAGAAGAGGATCTGAGGAGCCTGAGCTTTCTGAGAATGGGTGGATAAAACTGTGAGCAAAGAAGATAAAAATACACCAGTACCAATCAGCTACAGCTTGAAGGGTTGTGGGAGGGTTCTTTGCCCTATCTTTGCGACTCTGGCTTTATGGAGTGTTACCACAGGGAGGAAATGCATATTCACCCCAGGCAGACTTTTACTAGCCACATATCCTGCTAAAAACAACTTTAATACATATGCTCCGTCTGTGCTCCAAACGGAACTGCAGCTACTGTGCTTAAAACCGATCAATTCCATCTATAGGATTTGATCTGTCGATTAGATACAGTCCATCGTTATGTGAACTAAAACTCACCAAATCACTGAAATGTGTAACTACACTATGCAGAACTCAAAGAGAGGGAACATGGGGAGAGGCGTCGTGCTGACAGGACCCCATTGTGTGCCATGTGAACATATGGCTTTTTGTACTTTCCTTCTTTCAACCTCACTAAATGTTTTTATTAATGTAACCTGGAGTTCACATGGACCCCTGCTTCAGGAGAGCGACAGGAACACACACACAAACACACACATGGTCAACGAACCCCCCATCTGACATTTGCGGTTAGAAGTGAGATTGAGAATGGTGCATGAGTGGGGTGCTGTAAAGGTAGCGCAGCCTTGGGTGTCGTAACAGATAATCCAAATAATCGCAAGCCGCTCCTGCTCTTAGAACCAAGCGCACGCTGGTGCCACATTTTGCAGAGGGCGCCAAATTCTTCAGTCTGTTCAGAAGTTCATGTTGCTGTTCTTTACCGTTGTGTTGGATGACTGTGGGTTGGAGAGCTCTCAAATATCCTGCTCCCTAATTGAGGTTAAGCTGAAACTGTAAACCATAAGCTGTGTTTCAAAGTATACGGTGCGAGCACTTGAACATGCTGCGTGGATGCTATATGCAGGATTTAATGCTGGAATACTAGCTTATATTTCAGCAAAACCACAAGAACACACACAGGCACACACACCAACCTACCATTGACTTGAATGTAATGACCAAAGTGTGTATCGCTGGCTTCAGTCATTTTAGTTGTAATGAAACGTTTGAGACTGTAGAGCGATCCAAACATGCAGACACATCAGAATTACTCTAAAGGGGGCCTAGACTTAAGAAACAAAAGCTTTTCATGGGCTCATCGCTGGTGTGTACAATGTGGTTCCCGAGGGTTCAGTAGATTAAATCTGGCTTCTTATTGTTTCTGGAACGTGCTTCCGTCAGATGAACCTATAAATGATATGAAGGAGAGTGGTCCACCAAAGAAATATAATTTAATCAGCCGTATCTCCATATTGTACTTAAGTAAAATATGACCAGGCATCAGGCTGAACTCGGCAGGACATGTTGGATCAGATATTGGAAGGAGATGAATGAATCTGATTGAGTCCTGTGACAAATGAAATTAGTTTGGACTGAACTAGCACATATTCACACAGCGCTGATACCCACAGTTTTAGTATCGTATCGGAAATAAAAAGCACCTTGAGCCATCTCTACCTAAGCTCCACTTTTGAAAAATAACGAAACTCTTTTAATGTCAAAAAGGTTCTCTGACAAGGCTACAGTGCTTAAGAGTGACTAACTGGTTCTAGATAAAACTTTTCCTTCTTATAGAAAGTACCGGATTGAGTGTGTCCTGATGTATACAGTAAGTGAATTAACACAGTTACTGTGTGTCAACGGGAGTTTCCTCTGGGAATTTGATTGCTGAGGCGTTTGGTGAAAGACGGAAAAAAGATTTTGAAGCTTGTCTGTTATACCATATGAAACCAGTCAGATTCGAACATATTCATCTGGACGTTCTTTCCTCCAGTTTCACATCCTGCACACTAAGGTGTTTAACTGCATAACAGCTCTGCGAGGGATAAAGACTTCTGACACAGTGATTAATCCTTGGGCCTATGAAAAAACGATCTTTTTCCTCTTTTTTGGAGGGGAATAATCAGATCCATCCATTTCATTGAATTATGAGTTAGCTGTCTCAGTTTTCCATTTTAATACATCCCATTTGGTCTGTGTCTCGACAACAGGAGGTTATGCTTTGAGGGCTTCAGAGAATTTGGAATCTTACCGTATGTCTGCACACGCACTTTGGTCTGTGGCCACTTGCGAAGAACACCTTAAATATTTATATTTAGTTAAATGCTTAAGGGATAAACCTACGAAAAGCTCAGGAATATACTTAAGCACATTGCCTTAAAACTCTTAACTTCTCTCCTAACATTAGTCTTAAAGTAGAATTCCTCTGAATTTGTGGGAAATGAAATGTTGAAGGTATAAACAGACTAATATAGTAGTTGGCTAATATGAAATGCTGTGGTCTAAAGAAACATACAGAACCAGAATCACCTGCCGAAAAGATGATAGGAATCAGACATCTGAGGTGTTTAATGCCTCTGAAAACACCCTCACAGAAAATTATTAGAAGAAGTGATCTTGAATACTTTGCCTGGTATCTGAGACATTGTTTTAAGAGAGTTTCAGAGAGAAGAGTATGGCCTCAACCATATTGTTCAAATACATTCATGGTGGAGGTGGGCATACAGGGTGCTGCAAGACAAAATAGTCCCTAAATAAGTTATTTTCACCATTATCTTACTGTTATAATTTACCATGATCTTACTGTTATAATTTACCATGATCTTACTGTTGTAACATTACACATTACAAAGGTTAATAGGTAATTTTGGATTGTCAATAATTGGCTATATATTCCTGGCTCCAAACACTTCTGCTGTAAAGAAATCTACATACAAACTGTATGTTTCTTTACAATGTGAGATTTCAGTCAGAGTTATGCAGAAATGTTGAAAAAGAGTAATGTATTTTATATGATAATATGATATATAAGGGGTCACAGGACTCCTTGCTTTCTTGGTGATGGAGCACTAGTTTCATCACACTAAGCCCAGTGATAGTCTGGCCACTGGTTTTATGCTGTTATGTTTGGCAAATTGTTACCGTGCTTATTCTCTTGGGCCCCTGTGCCTCAGCCCACTGACAAGAAAGCACAACCACTGTTTTTGAGACACATGGTATACTGATGCTATCGGAACATGCCAACCAAATCAGATTGCAACATCGTGGTATGCAGGATCTGGGGTAAAAAAAGAAAGAGAGAGAAAGAAAGGAAAGAAAAAACATTACACAAGGATTGTGTTTGGGACAAGCTTCAGGCAGGCATCCATCCCTGTAGTGATACTGGGATCAAGCGTGGCTGCTTTTAGCCTTTTTCCGCTTGGCCACTCCTCCTCCTCTCCATGTGAATGGCCAGGAATTCGAGCTTGAGGGACTTTGAATTAGAGTCAGTTGTTGTGGGGTGCTGCACACCACAGGAACGTCCTTTCTGGAGTTTGTTTTCCATTATTAACTTGTATTACTCATATGAAAGCAAAGCCATCCTTTTCCTCCCACCAACTCGGGGGCCCGTCATTTCCATTGATGTGGAGGAAGAGACTAATCTGAACGGTGCTATGTTGAGCGAGAAGCTTATCTTGGCATAGACTGAGGTTTGATTATAGCATGACTGAAGTAGAAGGTATGAGAGATCCCTGGAAGGCTTTCTCAAGGTCCTCATTTCTCTTAGTGCAGGGAAGACGTCATGTAATAGAAGCTCTTCCTCCGTTTACACGCACCTGTAAAAAGTACCTCTCATAGTTTTGCAGTGACTAGACGTTTTCAGGGAAATCTCATTTAGCTGGATATCGAGACGCGGGCTAATGAGTGCTTCCTCGAGCATTGCTTCAGACTCTGGAGACACATCAGAATGAAACATCTCACTCCAGTTTCTCTCTCCAAAATCATCTTGACGCTCATTTGTCCTGGGGTACCAGACAGTAGGCCTCCACCTTGGAAATTCATCACAGATCTTAACTTGACTCTTACAACCAACAGTGCCAAAAAGAGCATTTTAGTCTTTTTTCAAAGAAGTCTTTTTCATGCAATCGCCACATGAAAGGATATTTTTCTGGAAACATTTCAGAGCCATTAAGAGCTGATTAAAAAAAACATACAAATTGACAAAAGTATCGACATTATTTGGTGTTTTATGTTATATGGTTCTCTGTATATTCTACTCTGTTTGATGGAATGGAAATATGTGGCATAGCTAAATTACGTCCGTGTAATGATTTAGCGTTTAATGATTTTCAAGCGCTCTCTGTGAGATCTGGAATTGTTTGAAGAACACAGAGAAGGTGCCTCCTTCTCTTCCTGGGAGATGGTGAAATTCAATAGAGCGGCAGGGTGAGCTTTATCGTCTGGAGAGCAGGACATCTGCTTTGCGTGTGGGAGAGACAGAGTCAGAGAAGTGAGACAAGGCAGGCTACACATGATCAGTGGAGGAAAGCTTTGATCAGGCAGCCCCCCCCTTCACTTCTGCTGCTCCGCCAGAAGACGAGAGGGACAATCAAATCAGGCCTCCAGATGTGCACAAGGAGGAACAGGAGCAGCACAGATGTGGTTGTTATGGACTGACTTTAAACCTGTAGGTTGACCTGCTCGGATTGAAAACTATAAATAGAAATGCTAAGAGGGACGGAGACTGACAGTGTCTTTGCTTTAGATTATCATCAGTAATAATAACAATAGCAGTCAACAGCTTCTAAACTAGGTTGAGTGTTCACTTCAGTAAGAGTCATTATCCTGATACTCCTCAAGATGGGAGACAAAATCAATAGAAAGTAGCGTCACAATGTTTGGGGTAAAAAAAAATAATGTTAATAAATGCTGGCTCAAGTGGTGTCAAACTTTAGCATTGCTGGAGCATTTGAATAGCATTGCGGATAACACCATCAGCCATACATGAAAGACTGAAAGACTCTTTCAATTATAAGCTTTTAATGACTCAAGTGTGCCACTGGTACAGAGTAGGCATGACCTATATGAGCTATGGTGTTGTTTTGTGTTGTTGTCGATGTTCAGTTTTCTGTCAACTGAAGCACAGTTGACAGAAAAACATGGGTTAAAATTTTCGGAATACACAGAACAACAATGAAATTTACATGCATGCGGGATGAGGTTACGTATAGGCTACCTTGGGCCCCAGGAACTACTAGATATTATTTGTGAGAGTGAGGAACAGGAGTGTGGACCTTGCAGTCTAAAGTTTATCAGGTTAAAGACAGTAAGTTGTGAGAAAGGTGGACAATTCAGAGGGAATAGATAAGGCTGGAGGATTGACCTAGTCATTATTGGTGTGTATGTGACTGGGTCTCTGGTTGGTCGTGTTGTATGGCAGCTCTTTGATGTCTTTGGTGTCTTATAGACAGGGCCTCTACAAGCCCTTTGAAGTATAGAAAATCAGGATGTAGAGGCCTGGCCTGAATGGGTCTCATCTGGTGCTGCTAAAGCATGCATGTAGTTCATGATAGTCAGGCTCAAGACTCTTTTGCTAAAGTTGGCCAAAGTTGGAGTATTAAGGTTGAATAAGTTTGTAGGTATCCTGCCTAAAATTGTATTATTATTATTATTATTATTATTATTATTATCAAGAGACCTTTTTCCCAGCCAGAATCTCGTGTGGTAAGTTTTTGCTTGCCTATATTACAACACAAGCGTCTGAGCTGGTAAAGAGAGAGAACTAATACAAAATAAGGGGTAACTTTATCAAATTTGTGAGCATTTGAGGGCTGCTGTTTCAGAGAATGGGTATTATATTAAGTCTGCCTTTTAATCCAGTTGCATTGGCTTAACACCATGAAGTTTGTTAAAGAAACAACCCCATATTTCTCCAGTACATGACAAATAACATATTGTGAGAGTAGGATTAGATTATGGGCTGACTGCATTGTTACACCCACTGACAATCATATATTTACAGTCAAATACTGACAGTTATATCAGTTGGCAAAGCACTGTTGGACAAAAACCTTTTTACCCATACCGTTATACTGCAGAACATTATATTGGCTAATATAATGATTAGTTATAAAATCTCCTTAAAATCAGTATTGGTGATAAGTTTTGTACTGGACAAGCATCAGGCTTAATCTTAAAAAGCTGGATCTGCACAAGTTTGGTAGAGTCTGTCACCTAGGGCAGGTGGAAAATGTCCTTCTTAATTGAAGCTCCTGTTTAGCAGTGTGTTAAAATTATTAGTACATTTGTAAAGCTTGATGGGGCATTATGAGATTATCCGGAGATGCCTTCTGACAAATTTCTGGACCATCAATAGAGATTGTAATGGATCTAAAGAACAAATGGTCACTGCTGGTGATACATAGCAGATGATTTCAGAAATCCTAGCTGTTGTGGATTTGGGACAACAGGAGGCCACTCTTCAAAGCCCAGACTTCAAGTCTCCATATTAAAGTAAACCAGACGAAAGAGATACATATCCCTTAATGTGTAATAATTTACCTGCATACACCGTCCTGGGCCTTTCTCCAGGAATTCACAGTCAGTACTCTATCAGTTCAACCCAGCATTGCACTTAATGTCAACCAGCTGTCAGGAGGTGGAGGCGTGTCTGGCTGTGGGCGAAGGAGACAGAGCAGAGCACCCCAGCTGAACGCCGTCATGTTGTTCATGCCTGTGATGTTTCTCTGCCCGCTCTGTTTTGTTTGGTTGCTAACGGGAACCCCGTGGAGCACTGAGGTTTTGTCTTTGATAAGTAACTTATGTAGGATGGTGGCATAAGAACAACAGCTTCTCCTTTAATCAGATAGTTCTGCAATGTCAAATGGGTTGTGCAACAGATTGTCTGAGGATACTGGAGTGTACTTGCCTTTTTACAGCTTGAGTGTAAACTGCACCGTGAACCAGCATGAATTCAAACTCGCAAGCATTATCAATGAAGGGAGGTCTCATTTTTCATATATTGTCAGTCTAGAGCCAATTGTGAGTCCATGGAGCAGACCTTATTTAAAACCATACAGTGCGGAGATTATTGACATAATTCCACTAATCCCTCTGCAAAATCCACCTGATATGCTGTCATGTGGTAGACATTTCACTCCAGATGTGTTTATTTGAAACCCAGGCCTTTTTTCATAAGAGTGCAGGGTCACAGCTGTAAAGATTTGATATGGTGTTGGAGTATGACTGATTTTCTAACCTTCTTCACATGCATGGTATAATTTCTTTAGGAAATATTTTCCCCATATTTTGTTCTTCAGAAGACTTCTGAATCCTCTGAATCTACAGCTGAATCGTTGTTGGAAAAAGAGACTGCCACGTTGTTGTGTACTACATACAGTGACCTAAAACTGTGGCAAACACAAAGTCCCCTGAAAAGGCTTGAGAAAATCTTGAGAGGAGCCAATACTCACTTCTACAGTATACACTTTTTCTAGTGTATATCATGATTATCATGAGTACTTCAAGAACAGTGGCTCCCAGATTAAAGTCTGAATATATTTACTGTTTTCCTTGGAAATATTTAGTAACTGTAAAACTGTGTTGCTAATAAGTAAGTTATTAAATTTTTTTAAAAATATTGTGCTTATAATTTTCTGTTCTGTTCAGAACTAACTGATGTGGCATGAGTTGATCAATGTATGTTGTGTTGTTCCTCAGACTGGAGGCCAGGCTGGCTCTGCAGATGTCAGACGGACACTGGCAGAACTACAGCAGCAGAACCAGCTGAGGAGTCACTCACCTCCACGTCGCCAGAGGCGGAGATGGTCACAGCTCCGTTCAGATGGGGTCCTGCCCAAGCCTATACCTGAGGAAGAGGAGCCATTTATTCTAGACCTGAAGAACTTCCCCGACCTGGCCAATGCTGACCTGGGCTCCCAGAATCCAAATATTCAGGCAAGACCGCATTCAATTCAGCTTTATTCATGCAACACTCAGTGTAGTGAAGCAGGGTTCCAGAGGCATGGTGTCTGACCAATGAGGAAGTCCCCTTGTTTCATCATTACTGACAAAAATCCAGCAGGTTATATTTTAATCATAATTGACAAGCATATCGGTTGACAGTCACAGTTGACAATCATATCAGTCAAAAATTACTCAGTCTGCTCATTTTTTCACTGCATAAAATTATATTGGAAGACGTCCGTGGTTATGTGGATTTTTAGCTCCTTAAAATGGGTATGAGCTGCACAATGTTCACATAAGTCCTTTAACAAGCCGAACGTGGCAGTGGCTGGGAAACTCCTTAAGAGAATGAAGAAGAAATACACAGAGAGGGGCCAAGACTCATATGGGCTGCAATGGATAACAGAGTTACGATTAGCAAGGGGGAACTATAAAATATTATTAAATAAATTAGATTAAACAAAGGTAAATAAAATAAACAAAATGATGGATATTAGACATCTGTCAAGAACGGTTACAAAAAGATCAGACTTAGACTTCCCTTTGTGTGCAGCTTTAGTATTGCTTGGCTCACCTTTTACTGTAAGAACTTGACCCTTAACTAAGTGTTGAGGTTCTTTAACTGTACACAAATACTGTTTAAATAGGGACGCAGACTGTTTACAGCATGGCTAAAACTTTGAACAACGAGAATAATTGCATCAGATCAATCATTTTGCGGGTTCTGGGGTCTTTCTTTGTAGTTGGTCTGTATGTCTTGGCTTTAGGTCCTGTCTAAACACCACTGTTGACACTGCAAGGCATATATGTTATAACAAATATGTAAAGCTGGGTGACAATGCCCAGTCCTACAGTTTTCCCACCTCTCCGAGCACTAAATCAACTGGTAGTAAGCTGAAGAAATGGATTAATTTCTCTTGGCAAGACATTACGGGAGATGTAATTAACCTATGCACTCATTGTTTCATACTGTTATTACAAAGTTTGCAGCTATGATTGCAAAAGGGAGTGGGATTTCAATGCACTTATTGGCTATGTCACAGCTGTTCTTAAACAAAGAGGCCTCTTAAATTACCCCAGGCAAGACCTGTACGCTGAAGGAGCACAGTTCAGCTGTCCTTTTAAAACCTCTCCAGAGTTTAGAAAAAGGAAACAGGAACAAGAATGTCTAAAAAGTTGAATTTTTATTAACAGTCTCTCCTTAACGTTCAGTGCAAAAACTGACCCCGAACTTTAATTATTTTTTTAAAGTGAGGTAAAGAAGGGTCCTTTTTTTATTTTTAACACAGTTATGAAGTTTACGTGTGCATTAGGGTTTGAGAGGAAATGAAGTTCTTCTGGGAAACAGTACTTCTGGGAAAAAAATACACAAGAGAACCCTGGTATCCAAATTTAGTTTTATAACGGGAAAAAGTTGTAGTCGTCCAAGTGGGAACGGTCCATCCTCCATACATACCAGACAAAGCTGTTTTGTTTTTTTATGTGTCTTTCCTTTAAGTAGTAACCATCACTAAGTGTGGGAGGATTTATGCCTTTTTTATCACATTGCATACTTATAATGTTATGAGAGTTTTTAAGGACAGGGGAGTTGAAAATATGATGGATTGCACTCTTCACTTGCCATCCAAAGGCATGACCTATTCTCTACTCATTTTTCCAAACATTGAGTCCGTTTGAGCTGAACCAAAGCCAAGCGTGATGCGGTTCAGCTTCCTCGGATGTCCCTGCGGATCCGGAGTGAACCTGGCTTGAGGATGCTCAGTAATTTTCTCCCGTGAAACCTGTTCATTTTTTAAAGCAAAGTTTATTTTGCTGATTGCAGTCTTGATCAATGTCTCAGCGGGAACTGTGTGATCTCAGAAGATTTAAAAGCTTCTGTGACCTGTGCTGTTCATCATGCAATCTATAGTGTAGATTCTGGAAGAAGATCAGATCCTCAGCTCTAAGCTTTGCTCTCACAGTCTGGAGTCCAGTGCAGAGGAGGACAAGGCTGACTGATGTAATCGGTGTGGCTGCAGTAGCTTAATCACCCTGCTAAACAGCACTGTGTCTTTATAAACAGCTGCTACAGCCATCAGATTGTTACGTTGGGAAGAATATAAACAGCCAGTCCTTTGTCTAGGCCTGCTGAAGGGGTGGCTGGAACTTCTCTATCACCCTGCAGATATGACAAGCCAAGGCTTGCTGAACATAAACCTATCACCAAGAAAACATCCTCCTTAGAGCTAATGGAGAGGACAGTGAAGGGGTCTTTTCGGGTTTCATTTTATGAGCTGCTTTCTAACCATTTTGACAGTCGGCATAGTCAGAAATACTGCCCATAATACACTCCATGTACTGTTCTTTAAATCCTCCATATCTGTCCTACCTCTTGTTCTTTTTTAGGTGAACACTGAGCTTTTAGACATTTTAGAGAGAATTGTTTTGGGTCTGTTTGACAGCCAAGATCCCTGAAAAATAGCACTTACTCTTAAGGTTCTTAACCTAGAATGACCTCAAACTTACTGAAAAGTCAGTGTTCATTCTCTTGTGCTCTTTCAGGTGACCATTGAGGTTGTAGATGACCCTCAGATGGAGGTTGAGATGGACCTCGCTAAGGAGGGCAGGAATGACTGGTCTTTAAGCTCTGAGCAATGGTTTGACCACAAAAAGCTGTTCTGGCCAATCTTTTGGGAGTATCATGACTCCAGTGAGGAAAGCCCAGGCCAGGCCAGTCTGGAAGAGAACGGAGAGGACCTCAATTATGACGGAGAAGATTCTCTTCTGAGCGGAGTTGGAGTGGACTGGGGCAGGAGGTGGAAAGGCTGGGACTCAATGGAGAATTATGGTAAGAAAGCAATGACTTCACTCTAATGTCCTTTAAGCTTGAGCTGATCAATATGTTATTATGCCTCAGCAATTAGTAGAATAAAGTTGAGCACCTTAAATCTGAGAAAATGTCTGCAGCGTTAAGGTGGACAAAAGTAAATCATATTTGCTTGAAGTCTTTTTATCTGAACTCACTGTCGGGGAACACAATATGTTTATTTTCTCCAGTTTAAGCAGGCTTCCCTCCCAAAGAAGGCAATGATGAAGTATTCTTGTTCAGTACTTCAGTACATTTCACTGTATTTTCAGATTATAATTTCAGTTATTAGTTGTTATAATTTTCAGTTAATATTTCAGTCATTTAAAATAATACCTTTTTCAATAAGCAATGTTTTACTTGAGTAAATTCTTTGATTCATATTTTTACATGTAGTTAGGTAAATTATCACCACAGTGATAGTTCTCTTGCATAAAATGTTACGCTGAAAAAGCATTAAAATAAATGCTGTAAATACATAACACCTTTAATATACTCGAAACAATGTGAATAAAATGCTAAATAAATGCAAATGCAAAAAAAAAATAATTGTGTAGTACAGTGTATGAGTAACAATGAATCAAGCCAATTTTTGGTCTGCCTCCATCCCTAATAAATAGCATTTGTCCCTGGGTGATGTCTAGGGGGGTAACCCTTTCTGTGGGTACAAGATGATAAGAAACCCACAGTGATCATTTACACTTAGAGCAGAAGCTCTTATGCTTCTCTGACAAGAAAACAACAGACTGCCTGACTGCAGAGATGCAGCAAAAACCGCCTCCCATCAGAAAGCAACAGGAAGCTTGACTTTTGGGGCTTTGTTTTTTTTCCCTCTGCCTCACTATCAGAAATAAACAGGCATTTATTCTGGTGCTTCAAGCTACAGAGTTTGTATGTGTAGACCCGCTCAGAAAGTGTTTTTGTTAAACCAATTTCCTCCCCTAGATTGAAACAGCAACGTAGGCCCCAGCCTCCTCTGTAGTCCTGACATGATTTATGATTTGCGGTTGCACTCAAGAACCACTGTATAAACATGCCGTTGCTGTCGCCAGTCTCTCAGACTTTCTTCTGATGCCTATCAGTCGTAAATAGAAAATAGAGTCTAAATGTAGTGTATCCTGATATATTGCTTACATTATTTAAGTTGTTAGTGGTGACATACATCAAAGTCTCTTTTATGCCTATTTGTCTCTGTGTTTTTTTGCCAGGGATCAGAGGGGATGTACATGCTCTCTACATGTAGGTTTTATTTTAGAAAGCATTGTTAAAAGATTCCGCAAGATTTACATCTCCAAACCATTTAAAAGCATTTTTTCCTTCAGTCTGTGACAGTGGGGGAGACCATAAGGCTCGGTCTGGCCTACATTACTGACTGTGGGCGCTCAAGCATCAGGCCTTTGTGTCTTCTTTGAAGACGACATTATTGCTGGGAAAGCGCCACACTTAGAAGCCTTGTTGGTCGCTAATAGCAGTGTGGGGCCTCTCTACTGGCTTAACAACTAATATTTGTGTTCAATCAGACGGCAGATTGGGCAGAGAAGGCCCCTGCGCTTTTTATCTCTCCAGCCTGCCGTTGCCCTGTCCTTCATACAGCCAGAGCGCTTTCAGCTTGCTGCGGAATTTGTGGCACTTTTCAGGGCTTTGCACAAATTGATGCCTCACGCTCTCTATTTTCTCCAGTACTCATTTGCTGGTGCCATGATTCTCTCTCAACTTAAACAAACCTTTATTGCAAACTGCCATGCAAAGAAACAGCAAGATGGTTTTTATACACTGCCAGACAAATGTTCCCAGATATCTTTTGGTTCTCTGTCTAAAAAAAAGTAAGACAAATATCTTCTAAGGTTCCTTACTAATGCTTGGAGTATGTTTAGATTAAAAAATCAAATACATGTTCATCAAAGCGTTGGTATGAAGAGCTGGTTTGGCCTAAATAAGGGGGTGGGGGGGGTGGGGGGGTGCTCCCATGTGGTGCAACTGTCTAAACAGCCCAAGATTTAAACAGCTAGGTGTCCCCAAATGTCTGATGGGTCATGTAGTTCTTTTCTGAAAGGTATATCTAAGAATTTGATATTTTATCTAAGAATTTGGTATATCTAAGAATTTTATATGTGGTAGTGTAGCACACAGCTGAAACTTGGGGTCAGTGAAGCCCTTGGTAAACCGTTAAAATTACAGTGTTCCTGACCAGAAAGCTTGGCTTACAATGTGTTGCGTCAAAAGTAACATTTATAGCCATATCAGTTCCATCAGCTCTTTCATCAAACGTTAACTCCTCTCATTTGGGTCGTACCACACTGATGTGATTGGTGTAGCCCACTGTAGAGCCTTACAGCTCCATTTCCTTGGCCCAAACACCATGTTCTCCAGACATCATTAGAGGAAAGCACTGGTGTGGTCAAGTACAAACTCCCCACCCAGAACAAACCTATTTGCTGTACAGTGCATTCACTATGGACGTGACTGAAGTGCGGTTGTGACTATAGGGTTAATCTTGCCTCTCCCATCACCTTTGAGGGTCCAGCATTCTAAAATTGAACCTAATTTGTGTGCTTAGTGTTCAGGACTCTGTGTACAAACAAGCCTGAATGTGAAACAGGAGGGTAAATGAGCCACATTATTAATGATGTGGCTTACACATAATCACTAGACACTTAGTAATGTAACGTTTTCCTGTAATTATGGCCAGCCGCAGAAAAACGGCCGGCCATGAGCAGCATGGTGGCCTGGTAGAGGGCAGGGCACAGACCTGCCACAGACCTTTTTTCCACTGTTTAACCTAACTACCTGTTATCTAAACAGGCAGTTTAACAAATTAAAATCTGCCTGTATTGTGGTTGCTGTGTGTTCTTGTGCATCTCATTGCTTTGCAAAAAATTTTGTGTCATCAGAGTAATAACTGCGATGTATTTATTCCTATTCCAATTAGGGCACAAATAAATAAAACCCTTCACATTTTCAGCTTTAGAATTCTTAAACTTCTTGTTCTCTAGTCCTGCTTGGATTTTTTTCCCACATGTCCAAGCATTCCAGGATTACAGTAAGCCGGAAAAAAGCTCACCATACCAGGCATGTCAGCACCTCTGTGTTTCCTTTGGCATGGCAGAGCTCTTGTATCTCTAGGGCACTTAACCTGCAACCAGCAAGGAGCAACATTGGCAAAGTGCAAGTAGCCATGATCAACATAATCTAATCTCTCTCTTTTTTCCATCATGCCCACCATGGAGCTGTCTTGAAGCTTTCATTTCTTTACCATGGACATGAAAAGAGCGTACTGTTGGACAAAAAGCTAAGCTGTTAGGTCCTGCTTTCCAGCTGAATTGTTTGTCTTGGCCAGCCTCTCGCCTCTCTCTCTGCCATTGACATATTTCTTACAACAAAAAGGCCTGACCTGCCAGCAGAGCCCACATCCTGTTCATTAGTGAGATTATATTTTCGAGAGAAATATGCAATTTTAATTTAGCTGCGCATCATTAGCCCTGCTGTGGAAGCGCAGCCGAGAAGAACTCTTTATAGCTGCTTTTTACAACCTCGTGAAGTGGGACTTCAAACAGTGCTCGTAGTTCAAACACCAGCAGGTACAGAGTTTAAACAGTGGGGGGAAAAGGCAGCGAGAGAAAAACACAAACTTGGACTGAGTTGTCTTTAGCTCAGGTGTTCTTTCCAGGCAGCGTTCCCCTCTAAAGTGTGCTGATGCAGCTTCTGCAGATCCACAGTAAATGCATTTCTCTTATGGTCTTCTTGTTCATTACATCAGACCTGTGATTGATATAAAACTGTGATGCTTAAAAAGATTTTGATGACACACATTATGCAGGTCTTCACTACAGGCCATTTGCGATATACAACTCTTTTTTAAGGAAAAGGGGTCGGTCACCATTCCTTAAGCACTGATCATATTCATGATTAAGGTTTATTGTGGTGTCATTTATAATGATTAAGGTTTTATGTCATTAAATCACCCACTCCATGTCCTCTAAGGAGTTTGCCAGTGAGAAAAAGTTGAGCCTCTTATTCACTCTGTGTGACACTCAAACTCACAGAATATGAAGAGGAGGAATGGAGCGACTGGTCTCCGTGCAGTGTTTCCTGCGGCCATGGCAACCAGAAGAGGATACGCTCATGCGGCTATGCCTGCACCGCCACTGAGTCTCGCACATGTGAACTACAACGTTGCCCAGGTCAGATCCAGTACTGGTTGCAGATAAACACTTACAGGGAGGGTTCATATTCACAGGAAGCTAAATCATAACACTAATCTAATCTTAATGTGATATCAAGGATTCTACACAGTAAACGAATTCTAAAATAAATACTAAATTCTGCCTTAAATTTTAAAGATACACGCACAAACCAATTTCAGTGGTAGGTACAGATGTCGGCAAACTTCAAAAAGTACTTTTCATTTGTAGGTTATTGCTTAACATTGCATTGCTAATGCAAAAGTTAATGCTTTCATTATTGTTTGTGTTGTCAGATGCCACCACTTCCAATGATGGCCCTTTCAACCCATTTCAAATATCTATTTATGTTTAAGGTCGACTTCATAATTGTGCAGTTTCTGTAGTTGCATACTTCATCTTCATTCCACCATCACCAGATAGAATGTTGACATAACCGTTCATGCTCTATTTGTGGGGCACATGCAACAAATATTTGTTTATCAAAACGAATGGAAAAACTAATATGACACATGGAAGCACTTATGATGGGGCAACACCCCCCTCCACTGCAGACCTAGTAAGACGTTTTACCTGAGCCTCACGCAGTCCAGAATCTCTACAGCAGCTTTTAGGACTAAGCTGTTTGAGGCCATAGCTTTGCAGAGGCCATTTTCCTCTTATATCAAAGACTGAGTACATGGCATCTGTGTCTTAACTCTCCCAGGAACTGGCCTTTAAGTCCTGTGCTCAGTAGTGAATCTCATTTGTCTGTGAAAGCAGAAACAGAGCAAATATGTTAGAATGCGTTAAAGAAAATGCTGTTTTGGCCTCTCTCTCTGTGTAGTGTACACCGAACAGAACTAGTCTATGAATGCATAAGCTTGTTTAAGATCAATGAGGGCTTTTAGTTCCCCTCACACACATGGGTCAGTCTAGACAACCCACACACATAGACATACACTCACATAGAGTTCAGTCTGTCCACCCACAGCCCTGGCCATTAAACACTGCTGACTTACCGAAACGCACACTGTGAAGCTCCAGTCCATTTAGTGTAACTAGGCTGATTTAGGCAGAGATACAGACCGCTGTGTAGTATGCTGCAGCTGACATGGGGAATTGATGCTGATTTGTCCTCAAATCGCAGTTTGAGATTGCAGATCCAGTTTGCATGGCATGCACAGTCTGTAATAGATGGTGCTTGTACACTGTAAAGCCCTCGCTGGACATGCACTGGTTCCATTATTGGTGGAGGCAAACAGAGTGGGGGAGACCAATCTGAAACACATTTGAAAAATCAAGTTACACAGTCATTGTATATTTGAGATGTTGACTGAATTATTTTTTGGCGTGTAATTGCTGTTTTGCTCCCTTTTCAGATGACCTGAATGCAGTGACAGAGCTTATCCCTCATGAGATGAATGACACAGATGCTTTCGATACAGGTCAGTGCAGTTAACACAACGCATATTCCATTATACTTACTGGCTGCACCAGAGAACACATGATAATATTGTTCTTTAAAAAACTGCACTTTACTCTACTAAGCTATAGAAAGAAATGCATTGTGAGCCACTACACTACACTACACTACAGTTAAGTTCAGAATCACTTGTTATATAAATAATTTTATTCAACAATAACTAAACAGTAGTTTTTACGGATATTATGAAGTTATTAACTTTTTAGCTATAAAATGTAATAACTTGATATTTTAGAGATGTGTTAACTAGTTTTGTTCTTCAGTAACAGAGGAGGCAATGCATGCAAAATATCATTCATATCCAAGCCCATACGGAAATTAAACTGCACAAACAGCCATTTTGGAGTCGTCAGTAGTCATTCACGTGTACAAATACAGTAATATTACTTTGTTTAATTATAAGGGATAAGGAGAGCTTGAGAAACGGCCATCTAAAAATATATTATGACAATTCAAATGTCCTAAGTGGACCCCAAGTGGAAAGAATGGTTGCTGTTTGTATCACCTGACCTACTTTTGCATGGTTTTTTTTGCTGTTACCCAACCCTCCCCCCAATATTAGATCCATTTTCCAATTATTCATTGTAAAGCTGTTTCCAAAGTGCGCTGGAGGTACTAGGCGTATTAGTTATGACATGTTTTTGAACTATTCAGCCAGTACTCACCAATTAGGGCAGATTTGTAATAATTACACATTTATATGTGTTTATGAGATTATATTCTATGGAGTGGGTCTATTCTCGCCCTCTGAGCTGAATATACTTACAGCTTTATTGCTTGTCTCTTTAAATATTTATTGATTTTATTATCTTCTGTTTAGTCCATGTCCAGTTACAAGCATGTTTCCTCTGCAATTAAAGGATCCTTGTTCTTATGGAAACAACGTTTCTAAGGCTGCAATTAGGGAAAGAAAGCAGTGGTCTAATTTGAAGGGTGATTGGGGGGTTGGGGGAGTTGGGGTGGGCAGCTAAACCCACAGAGAGTGTTCCTGTAGCCATGAAGCTGTACTAATGCTTTGGATTTTTGGGGGTCTCCAAAATCTGGCACAGACACTTTGAAAGTGATAGCTCTTTTTGTCAACCATAATAATAATGCAGCATGAAAACATAACAAGATACAGTATCAGGCACATTTTTATAATTCACATCCAGCCAAAATGTTTTGGTCCCACTCTTTATTTTGATACCCCCCTATAAATTATTCCTCTGATGGTAAAGTAATTAAGAAAAACTATCTGCAGCAAATCGGTGATTCTCAAAAGCTTTAGGCATGGCGTTTAGATTAGAACCAGGGTGAAGGTTGGGTGTAGGTTTTGGGTTGAGGCTAAAGTTAGGGTTAGGAGTGGGGCCAAGGTTAGGGTTAGGGGAAATTAAGAATTGAGAGATATTTAGTTAAATATAAGTTAAATGCAACAGTAACATCTACAAATCATCTAGAGTGGGCTATCCAAATAAAGTAATAATACTGTTTCTTAATGTATGTTTCCATGATATGTTCCAGTATGGCATAGATCTCCTGCGTAGACTTTATTCCTCAGCAGGGGATGAAAACTGCTGATGTTCCGAACTGTCCGGTTTACTTAAACTCACGTTTCTTACTGCCACATTAAAGAGAGGAAATGTCAGTTACAGTACTGGAACTGCTGAATTTAACAGAACTCGATAACTGGAACCCATTGGCATACCCTCACATTTTGGAGACGCCTTTTTTGTTCCAAAAAGTTTTTAATAAAAGAGTATCTCCTTTGTCGGATGGCAAAAATGTAACACATTAATTACTAGGCAGGTTTATTTTAAACAATATTACACTTAACTGGAAACAGATGCTGTATTCTTTTTTCTGCATAATAATAACTCACACAGTGTGGGTTTAAAATGACAGAGTATCTGAAAATGTAGATGTTATATTTAATGTTTAGGTATTAAAGTATAAAAGAAAAGATCAGTAAAAGAAGATTAAAAGTGTGATGGAAGTGCAGATATTTAAAAAGAAGATTAGGTAGCTAATACTTAAAGTTTGAGTATCGATATAAAAAAGAAATAATAGTATGTGATCTCTACTGTGACTTACCCGTTTTGCTTCATGTTCTTCCTTGCAGATATGGACAGCTGTGAGAAGTGGCTGAACTGTAAGAACGACTTTCTTCAGAAGTACGTCCACCAGGTCCTGACCGAATTACCCAGTTGCCCCTGTGTGTACCCCTCTGAGGTTGTCTACAGTGCCGTCAACATTTTCGACGAGAAACTTCGCAAGACCTACCGGTGGCGTGATGCCAGCGGCCCTAAAGAGCGCCTGGACATCTACAAGCCGTCGGCCAAATTCTGCGTGCGCTCCATGCTCTCTTTTGACAGCACCACGCTGGCTGCTCAGCACTGTTGCTATGACGACCACATGAAGCTCATCACACGGGGCAAAGGGGCCGGAGCGCCCAACCTCATCAGCACAGAATTCTCTCCAGAGCTGCATTATAAAGTGGACATTTTGCCCTGGATTCTGTGCAAGGGGGACTGGAGCCGCTTCCATTCTGTTCGACCTCCGAACAACGGGCTGCAATGCATGGAAAATCCTAAGGAGGACGTCTATATGAATGAGCTTGAGGAGGCCCGGGAGTACTGAGAGTCTCATTGAACTGCAGCATCTGAAATGGAAGCAAAGGACGGCATAGATTGTGGAGTTTTACAGTTAATTCATGCAAATTCTAAAGGAAATAGGGCTATTTGCTTTGACTTTTATAGTGGTCAAAACCAGCTACAGCTGAATATAGAGCTGCAGAAATAATGTAGCTATGGAAATACAGTGTTTGCAACTTCATTGCATGAAAAGTTGAGGCTCAAAGCATGGTGAGAGGACCCCTAAGCTGTTTGTGTACAGCTGGACTGAAATAACACGAGTTATATAAGGCCAAAGTCTAAACGAAAGCCATGTGCTCCCTGACTTACCCTCCTTTTTAAAGGTAAAAACGGATTTGAACAGAATATGGAACTGGAGGTGTGGAAATAAAGTAGGCTGGGACTGTACTGCGAGCGGAGTCACATCTGGGTGCATGGTCAGAGATCCCGTACACTGTTTTTATACAGCTAAACTAAAATAACATGGGTTTAACTGAAATAACATGTTGGTTTGGCACTCGGAAAGGGAAGATCGTGATGTAACGGATTCTCCATAGCCTTTCTTCATAGAGCCTAATGCATGGCCTGCTTCAGAATCAGGCTGAAGGGCTCAGCGGGGGGTTCAAACATGGCATCCTCTGGAACAAGTTCACTGTATTTATTGGATTTCAAACTACTCCCTTTTTTTCTTATCTACAATGTGCTCGAAGACTCAGATGTGTCATGAAAGGAATTCCACTCAAGCTGCTAAACTTGCAATGGATCCAAGCAGAATGCGCGTTTGTTGTATTAGACTTGAAGCTCGGCCTTGGCCCTTCTCCAGCCCGGGCTAGATCAATCCAAACAAATCAAACATGAGCCCCAGTGCCTCGTGCACGCCGGCTTCAACATATTTCACAGAATACCTCCACTCTTGGAGCCTGTATATTGTTACCCCAAATGTATTCGGGTTGTCATAGGATGATATGTTTGTACAAAGTGATTCCATCTTTGATATACTATAAAGGAAGATGGCACTGAAACATAATTGGGCAGTCAGATAAAGGGACAAAGGAGCACTCTTTTCACAAGGTCAGGTATTTTCTTTCAGCAGTGTAAACAACGGACAGTCTATTATAAGTCCAATAACTTTAATACATTCGCCTGTACTTGGGGAAACAACACAAAACCATAAATGCAAAAGGCATTTATAATAGAAGCCATCCGACAGTTTCTGTCAGTAAACATTTACAAGTATTTATTTGTAGAATTCTTTTGTGAATCATTAGTCAGAAATCTGAGTAATCCACCAGAGAACTTGTTTTCCAGAGGGCAGAATTTGTATTTATTTGTTACAACAGCATGGTGATGAGGGTGAAGTTTTCACAAACTCTACCTGACCACCTTGAATTCCAGAAAACTGTAAGGAAAGTGAAAGGATTTCCATTTGCTGTGTTGCTTCAGTGTTTGAAAATTGGATAATCTCTTAGCCTGTCTTATTCCAAAACCTTTATCGTTACAGTGTAAAGACTATAGTTCTAATTTGGCTGATATAGCCACATATTTCAAACCTTTACATGAAAAGGCATCAAAATTTGCCTTTTTACAGCAACATCACTTTTTGTGCTTATTGCAATCTAAGACAGGGATCCGTCCATTAGTGTGGGGGTATCTTTGCCTGGCTGATAAATGGTGGTTCCGTCTTAAGATGGGAGGTGCACTTGTGAAGCAAACAAACCACGATATAAACAAAGAGTGCTTTGCAGAACCCTGCTGATCAGTGAGATCCAATCAAAGCCCACTTGTATGGGATGTTGTTTTAACGGCTAAAGCTTCTCCTTTCAGACTGTGCGTTTATCATGATCTGTCTCTTTGTGAGATGTTGAAACAGAATGCTAGGGATTTACCACGCAAAGACGTGTTGACAGAGGCCTATTCCATACCGCAGGGAAAACATCCACCTTTGGTGATGTGACATCCTAATGAGTGAATTCAGACACAGTGTTGCCCCACCCTAAAATCCTCAAGTGCAGAACATCCTATCAGGTCCACATTGGGACATTTGTGCTTGTTTTTTCTTTCCCTCACATATACTGTCCAAAACTGACCTGTTGCATCTTACTCAGACTTTGTCTGTAGTAATAGTATTTATAGAGATATTAACTGGCTTGTAATTATTTTGGCAGCACCAAGTCTAATTTACATACAGACACGTACACAGAACATACATATATTCAAAGTTGATCAGACATAGACTGTACTTGTATTAGTGACAATCTTGCATAGATCAGACTTACAGGCCTTATAGATAATAGGAATCAACAGTACAGTTAGAAATGCTTATGTTGCCATCAGTGAATGAATCTGTACAGCCGTTATTTACACAGTAGCCGTCAGCTTGTCCATCCTAGCAACAGTTGGCACAAAATAGCACATCTGTAGGCAAACTATGGATAGCTCAGTCGGAGGCTTTACATTTAGTCTATCGTTATCCGCATTATCATGCTTAGTTGAACTATCCCTTTAAACCACGAGGGCATCTTCTGTGAGTTAACACTGCATTCCAGTCCTCCACAATCTCCTAGAGTGCAGCTGTGAAAGGGCTTTAATCTCTCTTCGTGAGCACCCTCTGCACTCTGTTATGGCATGTTTGCCTCACGTTTCAGCACCCTGGAATCCAGGAGCTGTACGGTATGTGCCCTGGCTGGGAGGTTTGGGTGCTTCCAGCGTAAAGGGGCAAAGCCCACTATCTACTCCACTGGGTACTGGCTTTGGCCTGAGTGTGGGGGATTTCTCTGAAGCAGTGCCAGCCTCCCACTACTGTTTCATTTTAGCTCGAGACTTGGATAGAGTATGTAGACTAGAGCAGGTTTTCATTGCTTCACATAACAATAAAGACTCTGTATTACATTACCATTGCCAGCGGTACCAAACATGCTGAAACAACTAAAGCTAAAACTCATGGATTCTCTAGAATGTTGGACGCGAACCTTCAGATCTAATCATTGAACAGAGAGGAGAACCAAGTGGAGATGAGCGAGGATCCACGGTCGATAAGATGGATGGACTCATATCTGGCTCTCCGTTACAGATCCTTTGGTGAAAAGTTTACGTTTTCACGGTCTTTCAGGAATATTTGATAAGATTGTGTGTCACTTTTAAGAAACTTCTGAAAGAAAGGCACTTTATTGAAGATAAATAAGTGGATATATCTCTGTGTATATACTATCATATATTAAATAATACCTGTATTGTACAATTTGCAGACATATTGTTATAATTTGTTATTGTAAAGGGAAAGAATTACACAAATGCTGCAGTCTTAAAGGATTTTGTATGTAATGTAAAATGTCTGACATGTCATGTATTGTTAGATTTATTATTGTACAGTATTTATTGTCCATGATCCATAAGATGCACTATATAAAGCTGAGTGAAATATCCCGTTCCTGGTTGGGTGCCTTGTGAAAAAGGGAATGTGTTCATGTGACACCACACACCACGCTACTTCAGTTATATACTTTTTTTTTTTTACCAATTTTCAATCTCCTTTGTAACAAAAGCTTTGTCATAAATATAATAAATGTAACATTGACATTTACTGTGATATTGTTTTTGTCATTTGGCAGTTATGTAAAAGTTCGCAGACCTGTTACTGAGCAGAGATAGTTGAAAAAGTAGTAGTTCAGGTGTGATCCTCTTGCATCAAAAGCTTGAGACAGAACTGCAGAGAAGAGTTCACACATCCACAGTCAGTGAACATGATGAATTAGAATGAAACAGAGAGAGAGTGACCTCTGGTCTCTAAACATTACTCCCTATGTGCCAGAACGTGTATATTCCATAGTGCATTTAACTGTATGCTAGAAGGAAATGGAGACATTGATCTGCTGTGGTGACCCCTAATCAGGAGCAGCTCAAAGTAGAGAAAGATTTTACTGTATATTCTGTGTTCATGTTGACAAATAAAATTTTATGATTAAATATTAAGTTTGCCGCAAAGTAGTCTTTATGTACAGGACTACATTTTTATCTGCAGTATTAGTATGATATCAACTACAGTGTTATATTGTGCTATTGTCACTGTAGTGTTATTCTATACTATTATGATATAATCTCCATTATATTATACTATGAAATTGACACAGTATACTCCTCTGTATAAAACAGCTGTAAACTGACCTCCATGGATTAGAACAGTTCATCCAGAGCATCCCACAGATGCTTAATTATATTGAGCTCTATATTGAGCTGTAGACCAACACCTTGGACTCTCTGTCATGTTTGACAAACCATTCCTGAATAGTTGTTGCATTGAGTGAATTAGGGAATACCTTTGCCACGAAGGGGTGTACTTGATCTGTTTAGGTAAGTAGTACATGTCAAAATACCATTCACATGAATGTCAGGACCAATGTTTTCCCAGGAGAACATTCCACAGAGCATCATGCTAGTTCTGACAGCTTGCTTTCTTCCCATAGTACATCTTGATGCCATCTCTTGCCCACGTAAGCAATGTACATGCATCGGGCTGTCAATGTGATGTAAAAGAAAACTTTTTTCCTCTATGGCCCAGTTCTGATGATCATGTGCAGATTGTAGGCACTTTTAGCTCTGGACAGCATTTGTGGTAGAGAATCTCTTCTGTGGAACCAGACCAGACTAGCCTTTGGTCCAGAAGTATCAGAGCCATGGACGCTCATGGCCGGTTGTCCTTACAGAGAACACACAACAAGACTTGCAGTTCTTACCCATCCATCTAGCCATTACAATTTGGCCCATATCAAAGTTGCTCAGATGTTTCAACACAACATATTCATATTCTTCTCTTACCGAGTAATTTATCCCACCCCTTCACATGTGCCACTGTAATGCGGCAATCAGAATTATTTTTTATGTTGTGCCTGATCAGTCTATATTCTGTGTGAGCAATCATAAATTATCATGATGAACCCAAACAGCTGTGATTTGGTTTTAGATGTATCCAAAACTTCTATGTAATTTGTCCCAGTGTTCAAATGGATTAATTCTTTACTACCTCTCAGTTATTCAAAGTGATGAGCATTGTTATAATAGACTGAGAATGACAGAGGAAACTGTGAATGGAATAAAGCACATGTATGCAACAACAACAACAAAAGCTAAAAAAAAAGTGGCTCTGTAGTGACGCTGAGATTAGGTTACCGGATGGATGAAGAGAAGGAGAGAGCCAGTCCTCATGGGGCTTACAAAGCTTATCACTGAATAGCTATCTAGCTATGTAACCACCATCTGGTGCACTAATAATCTAATTGCCTCTACATTAAGCACTGCCTGAGTGCCTCAGCCAGGACACAACCTGACTCAAGGCCAAGTCAGGTGCTGCAGGAGAGGTCAGTAACCTCCCTCCCTCTCCCCCTCTCTCTTCTCCCGCTGTGGCAGTTAATACATTTCCTCAATAGTTTAGTGAGCTCTGTCCAAATGGCTGCAAGCTGAGATACTTGCTTACATTTTATGTGACCTCTGTGGCTGCTGCTCTTTTTCTCTTCTTTCATGAAAGTTGTTATTCAACATCAAAAGCCCAACAGAAAATGGTGTTGTCACTAAAAGGTCAGGCTGAGGGCTTCCGAGGCACGGCTGACGCACTTGTTTGATGGTATTGATATACACATGGTAGTCACCAGTAATGATGTGAGAGTGAAGACGGGCTGCAGGATATAGCACAAATACACTTGGTCAGATGTCCGTATTGCGATGTAGAATATTCGTACATTTTTATATATATTTATTCTGATTTTACATTATTTGGACAAAATAAAAACTATTTGCATTCACGTCCCTTGAAAGTTCAGAACCATCTTTCCATCTCCTAAAAAGATTTCAGATGTGAAAATTAGAGATGCCTCATGGTGTTGTAAAATCTCAAATGCCATAAAGTTTTCTTACAGATCCAAGGGAGGTGTTGGAAAAAGGCGCCTTGCAAGCATGCATTACATTTAATATCCAAAACTCAATAAATCACCACATGCTGGAAAATATGTTTTATTGAATGTTTAATATTTTTCATTCATCTAATAACAACAATACCATGTTTATCTGGCCTTTGAAGTCAATGCCACCCTGTAGATTGCCTACACCTCCCACTGTCCAGTTGCTTTTCTATCAGTGGCAATAACAAGGTAAAACTACCCTGACTGGAGAGTTAAAGGGGAATATTTATTGTAGGTCAGTCCTTCATGACTCCCAGGCTGACCGCTAGGGTTTGCCTAATTGTGGGGGGTTAACAGGGACAGAGCAGGGGTTCAGACAAAGATAACTCCACCTGTATGTATCTCTGTTTGCACTGAAAACACCCCCCCCCAACAAACCCCAGAGGCTGTGGAGGCCAGGGGCGGGACGCCTACCCTTTGTCTGTAGCCAAGGGAGGAAACAAAAATAAATGAATGGGGAAACGGTTACAGGACATTGGTCAAACATAAAGGCCAGGCTCCAGAGAGGGACCGCCAAATTCATTATGTTTATGCTTGTTTCATTTACGTACATGCATTCTCCCATATATAATGAATGATTATGAAGTCTCCAATGGAACATATTTCTGCTTAATAGACCGTGCAGAAAATTGTTAGTGCATTAGTAGGGCAAAGCCTCATAATACTGCACACATGCAATATCAATCAAGCCTAAGTGCTCAAAATCTATATTCCTCTTTATTAACCCAATATCTAGCAAAAGCAGACATGCTGTGTCCCATTAATTCATAAGTTTCTGCCTTTAAATTTTGACTTTAAAGGGGTCCAGTGATCTTTCAAAATCGGTCAGAGTGATTTAATGTAAAATGTTCTATAGAAACTCTAGGTGTTGGTGGTGATAGGAACACAATGCCTAGGCTACAACACAGATGCCAATTTATTTACTGTACAAAATGACGAGTGAACCAGCATGTGATTTCTGAGATTTCTTAAGTGATGCTGATTGTGCTAAACTGGAGACAATTCTGAAAATGTTTTTCATTAAATCTGTTCTAACTTACAGTGCCCCACATGTACCTCCCTGGCATGAATGTGTTTTCAAAAATACATTCTAAGCCAAAACCTCATTACAATAACATTCTGTGAAGTAGCTTCAGAGGCTTTAAACACTTTGGATGTCTGGTTCCTATCACCACTGCTGGGAACTATTCTGACTGGTTAAGTTTTTCTATACTGGATCATTTCACATCAAACTGCTCAGAACTTTTTAATGTTTTAATCACACAGAGCATTTTTTTAAAAATCTGTGAAATTAAAATATATTCGGTTTCCTCTTTTCCACAAATGGGTTTTTAGGCAAAGGAGCTAGAAAACCAGAGTAGCTAACAAGTAATGAAAGGTTATGTACCTCTATTAGCATTGAGCTAAATCACGCACTTGCCTTTACTACAGATTCTGCTGTGTGTGGCATGGTGCTCCTCTCACATGTTTCCATTCTGGACATCAAACAGCTACGATATGTTGCTCTGTCCTGTTTGTGACAAGTGCAGTGTTTGCGGTTGTGAAGTTTTCAGGTTTATGATTGTGTTTGTGGCAATCTTCAAAAACAGAGCTGTAAATTCGGCTGAAAAAACTTGGCTGAATGGCAGGCAGAAAGCGCTCTGGCCCTCCGTCACTGCGTGCACTGGAGAGCAGGAACAGCGTTTGAGAAGGACTTGTTTTACAACCGCTCTTGGGGCTATAAATAAGAGAGAGGGAGATGCAAAACAGACCTGAGAAAAGTGAGTCCAGATGGGGGCTGGTGGAACAGGCCGTGATGAGCCGAGATCAAAGCCCAGAGCTTTGGCTCACTGCGGCCTCCTTCGCCAACCCCTCTGCCTTTTCTCTCACAATGCGTCTTCATAACATCACGTCTCGGCAAATACCATATCCCCTCTGTTATCTTTTTCTCTACTTCTAAATCATACTTTCTACACATCATGGGCCGTCCTGTTCATTCGATAGGGCTAACAGAAAATGCATCCTGACACATGGCTCATTGACACAGCCCTGTTGTAATTGCTATTCAGTTACACCTGAGAATACTCTGTGGTCTACTACTTTAACACAAGACCACTCTATTCATGTGGGCTTGGCACTAAATGACCACCGACTGTTAATCAAAGCTCACCCAGGCAACACACACTAGAGGATTTTGCTGGGTGTGAAAAAAAATCCAACCATTAGCACATTTCTGTTTGTTTGCACAAGATCCACTTCCCAGAACTGATATAATTTATTCTTTGCCAAAGCAGTACACCTTCCAGAACTCAAAGAAATGCAGCCATAATAGGCAATCTGATCGTGAATGTTTTGCTCCACAGAATAACTTGATTACAAGCTGTTAGTATTAATTATATTAGTAACAGAGTAACTAATTATTTTGATGATTAATCTAGTTATTATATGTACTTATGTATTTATAACTGCAAAGTTATAATTTGTAACTACAACCATATGTATATTGATGAGATCCGGCTGGTGTGGGTTTACCCTTTTTCAGTGACATGCAAAAATAAATCTGTGCTAAAAACTTACAGATGAAACACAATCTTCATGTCCCTGTTCATAATTGAAAATGCAAAATAATCACTAAATCAATTAATCAAGGATATAAATGTGGATGTTTATGAGGGTGTTATTGTGACAGCCCTGAAATATACAGGGAATTATTATTCAAACAGATTATTCAAGACAAATAAACAGTAGTGAGCAACCGTAACTCACCATGACAACATACACATTCACACAATAATATATATGTTTACTTTCGAATGAGCCAATGGCATTGTTTGACATACAAACTGAAACTCTCTCTCTCTCTCTCTCTCTCTCTCTCTCTCTCTCTCTCTCTCTCTCTCTTTCTGTTTCTGTCTCTCACTCAGGCTAATCTCTGAACAGTTGGGCATCATTACTAATTCATCAGCAGTGAGGTCAGTGAGGAGGAGGAGGGTGGGCTGGACATCTGCGGGGGGGAACGGATTGACGGTTATGTCTAGAGCCCCTAATGATAGCACATTATTAATTCAGAGGGGAATGGAGCTGAATGGAGCTGAGCAGCCTGGCCAAGCACATGCAGAGCTCATTTACCTCAGTGGAAAAGATGAGGAATCACCTGTAGATGAGAGTGAAGTCTGGGGGAAGTAACGAAAGCCAGTCAGCTGCGCAACAGAGAGCTTTTGGCTTCATTGATTTCAAATAGGACTCTGTTGTTCCAGTCCTCTGGCCAAAAATACAGATGAGCACTAAAAGCCAGAAACACACAACGATTACCACATTTAGCTTTGCGGAAGCAAAAGATTCTCAGAGGAAAGCACCCTGGGTCTCACAGAATTGCAGTTGTAAATACTAAAAAAATGACAATCATTCTGTGATCTATATATACACTCACCAGCCACATTATAATAAACACTAACCTTGCAGCTCCATCCCCCATTTTTTTGTGTTAGAAGTCATCTAGCCTTTCATCAATGGTAAGTTTCTGACCTCAAAGCCATTCTTGGCTAAATATTCTTGGGTGGTGGACCACTCATAATCTATAATCAACGTGTGTAAAAACCCCACTTTATAAAAAACACACCACTGTGCCTGATAGACCACCACACACTACCATGAGAAAATAACATGTAGATGTTACAACTGTGCGGAGAAAGACTAGTATCTAAATAGCACCCGTTCAAGAGGGGTCTTATATTCAGAAACTGATCAATAAGGAATGGGGTAGATGGGGCTGATTAACTGCGCAGAATTGCTAGTAGACCTATTGTATAAGGTATGGAAACCTCTATAAGGAGACAGTCAATGGGGTCCAATGAGTACAAACCAGTGCTGTAGTTGACCCTTAGCTTACCCTCACCTTACCTTTAGTCATATCAACTTAAAATTTCGGTTTAAGGTCGATAATAAGCTACCCAAGTATTAAATAACACTTGCTATGATTATACTTGGACAGTTCACAGAGCAAAGAAATATTCTAATTAAAACCCCCTCTAGCCTTGTTTGAAATCAGTTTCCTCAAAGCTCAACCCTTGGGTTTTCTCTCTTTGCTCAAATGATAGATTTTACATTTTGAATCATTCTTCTTATCCCAATTTAAGCTGATTTTATCAGAGAAGAGTTAATTATAAGAGTTATTAGAAAGGCGTCTCTGTTTTTTTATAGCTATCTTCCCTGCAACCTCAGCAATCTGAGACCACAAACTTCTCTCTTATCGTCAGCACTTCTGATGACATACTTATGTTCACCTCTATTCTCTAAAGTGTGATGTGGGAGAAAGAAATGAGTGAATCTTCATTAACACAAGCTTTATTTTCTCTTCTCTGGCACTCTGTAGTCAAATGAATGAAGACACTTTATAAACTTTAGTCATTTAAAGTTGAAGACATAAAGCATAAATTAGGGCTAGGGAAAGAACTAATGATAATCACCATAATTTTCCACCATGTAAATATAACAAATGTTCAATATGTGCTCAAGAACATTCATACATTTCCAGCCTGCCTATTCAAATTTCGAAATGAATATATTTTCACCCAGCCCTAGCACTTTTGTTGGCGTATTCAAATTTCAGTCAAATTGTTCATGTCAGTGTCAAAGTCAGTGTTGCATAAGCTTAAGGCAAGCAGAGTAGCAGGTCAGAGAAAAGCCAAAGACAAGTCTGGGTCACTAGTACCAAGTAGATCTCTTTAATACAATAGAGGGTTTACTGTAAACCGTGCGCATTAAACTTTAACCCCTATAATTCTATGCTTACTTAAACTACTTATTATTATTATTATTATTATTATTATTATTATTATTATTATTATTATTGGTTTTCATAGTATCAACAGCAACAGTATTAGTAGTAATATATTAAATCTTTATATAAAAGTAGTATTATATTAAATCTAAATTGCAGTGCCAATTGTGAATCTCTATTAGATACTCTTTTTGGTCCAGGAAATAGCCTTAATTTGCATCTGGGAAACCAGCTCAGTTCCACAACTGCATGTCCCACATGAACCGCCTGAGTGCTGCTGGGTTATAGTGAGTAGACAAGCTGGGATGCATGGGCCTTTCGGTGAAAGGGGCGCTATGTGCATTGACAGTGGCTTTTCAGGCCTACTGCCAGCTCCTGGTGGTTAAAGCCCTTTTTACTCTCCCAAGCCAACAGGAATCCCAGATTTCCTCTCTGAGTCCTGTTAGTGAGCAGCGAAAAGCTCATGGTGCAGTCAATGCGTGGCCCTGTGCCGCCTGCCAGTGTCTGTCCTCTAGAGTGTGCTCAGCATCCTTACACAACAAGGCCTCCATAGTTCATACAGGACCATATGAAAAAGTTGTGTTCCCTCAGGGAAAGTGCTGGATCAATAAAATACTGTAGTAAGACACTTTCATTTCAATATATATACCATTTATACTTACATTTACTGAATGCTTGAATGAATTTGTGAAAATTCCTGCATTTTGTGGTCACATTAAACTGAGCTTAGGAAGGCATGCATATGTTATATTTGCATTAATAATTATGTAAGTGTGTTATAAAAATTATGTACAGTATATATTCCTGTTCTTGTGGAAAAAAGTATACGACTCACATTTGTGACCTGAAAAATCTGTGTGTCCACTTTAAAACAACAACACTTTTACACTCTTATAAAAATGGCAAATATGGTAGAAATGGTCCATTGGAGTGATGCCATATAAAAACCTCTTTGGGTCTCTTTAAGTTTTCTAAGTCCACATGGACTCCGCCATCTGGGATTGGAGCTCTGGCACCGCCCTGGCTTTGCCCATCCATGAGCACACACACCTGTATCTCATTCCCAAGACTGGTTACCAAGCCTACCTGGGCCCTTGGGCTGTTCCTTAAGTCCCAGCGTCCCAGTGCCCTGCTCAACTTACTGGGCCAGTTACCCCTGCCTCTGTTGTTGGCTCACCTGACCTCATCCTTAAATTGGGCCCTGCTGCCAGTCTAGGCTGTAACCTTGACCTGGTCTCTATCCATATCCCTATGGTGCTGTCCACTCCTGCCTTGCTGCTTGTAGTTCTGTCCATTCCTACCCCTGTTTCTGGTACTGCCCGGCTGTGTGTCTTCGTCTTCTGGACACTGATCATGACACTCTATATTGAGGAGGGGACTGTGTCACAATGTCTCTATAAGCAGTGCATAAACCCTTCTGCCAGGGACTGGCTGACCTCAGTTCTACCCCGGTTGCCGGTGGTAGTTATGAGTGCTGGATTGCCCCAAATAAAGCCGGTCAACTTAAAGCCTTCATGTGATACACTTATAAAGAATGGTTGTTTCTAGAACCATGTGAAGAGTTTTTAAGCTTAAAGAAACACTTAATATATAGGATATAAAAGTCATAGTTTGATCATTTACAGTACAGTCTTAGGCTCCTGTGAAAACTGTTTGAAGCCATTTATCAAAACAGTAATGGTAACCTTCTGCCAGCAAAGTATTAGAATAAACGCAAACATAAAAGATAGCATTAAAAACAATCACAATTTGTTTTGTTTGTAAGAAGTGCTTGAAGTTTTGTGAGCTGATTAGAACACACGGTTGGTTCCAGATTTCACCCCAATGCCTCTGGCCTTAGCATGAATTTGTGAAATTCCATCAGCAGCTCACCTGATTTAGTCTAATGAAGTATTGACTGAACTGAACCAGGAGGTCTGGGAATGATTAAGCAAACACATATCACTATGTACTGCATTCAAATTATTTGTATACATTGCAACATTAGCTTTTAAAAGCATATACTGCTCAGCTAAACTCAACTGGTTTTACAAATATTTTCTTTTGTATGGTTCTGTATTTAACACAATGTAATACAAAATGTGTTGCAACAAGTGTGTGTGTGAGTGTGTGTGTGTGTGTAAGAATAGTACAATATGAATGAGACCCACGTCACAATGCTGAACTCTAGCCCTCTAGGTGTGACCTTGGTGTCCCACACACAGCTGTGGCTGATTTGGGCTTCGTCTGTGGGGGATTTGACGTTATGTGCAGCTCTCAGATTGTCTGTTCCACAGACTCTTAAGAGAGCAATAACACAGGGGTCAGGGATGTCAGTCTCAATTATCAGCAACTGTTCTTAGGGACTGGTCTATACCCTGATGTTTTTATTTCATAATGATTATTCAAAGTAATTCTTAACTCATTCCAACTCCGTGGTGTTAAAAACAGGGTCTACAACCTAAAGCCTTGCAAATCCCAAGACGATCATTTATCATAAACACATAAGTACACCTGCACAAACTATGCGTTCAAAATTAATTATGATATAACAGAGATTGTCTTATGGGCAACAATAAATTATTGTAATTGGGAAGAAGTGTGTTTGATAATAATTATCGACCTGTTCACAATTTCTCTGTTTTACTCTTTCTCTCACTCGCACATATCACTCCTAAAATAAACACAATAATGAAGGGATTATGACTCTGGAGAAGAGGTTAAGAAGATGCATTTGACCGCAGAGGGTAAGGTCAAGAGACCTATGTGTAGACATTGACCGACATGAAGTTGTAATGCAATGGGACACAGCACTGCCTATAATTGTGCTATGCATCCTACCAGCACTTTTTCACACGCCGAGATTTGCTACAGTTGCATGTTACACACTTAATATTTATTAAAAATACATGCTTTGCCAACAAATACATTTACAGCATATTCATACTTTTAGTAGCAAGGAAATGTCATACTTTTATCCATCACTACTGACTATAAAAAGTCACCTAATATAATTATGATTATAATGTAGATCACCAGACATTTAATACTACTGTGTGCATATATATCTTAACTATGAAAAGTTCCTGTGTTCCTGTGAAGAATGCACTCTTTCATCTATTACCCTCTAAATGCACCAATTGCAGGTGAGTGCTCCGATAATTACTTTGAGTACTAAGTCCAGCACTGTGTTAGCAGTTGACCACCCAGATGCAAAAGAAGTCTTTGTATGTAAGTCATCAGTGTAGTGTGAAGACATGCAACAACGTGCACTAAGTTTGAGCATATGCCGTCAGAATGGCTGGACCCCAACCTTTGAGGGTCAGCCTATTGTCTGCTGGCTATTTGGGCCTTAGTAAAACTGAGCACTCAGGAGATGTTATCACTGACCCTTTGCACTCTACGCTACGGACGTGACTTGGGCAGGGTGTCCTGGCTGTTTCCATTCACATTCCCACAATGGTAGAAGAAAACTCACCTGGTTATGTGGACAATGCAATGGCTCTATTGCAGCAGAGAGCAGTAAACTTAGACCCTCCATTGTTCAGAGGCAGTGTCAGCATTAACTGAATGTTTACTGCCGGCTGTCTCTACATCTGCTGCACTCCAAGGGCCTTTGGACTGTTTATTTTCTTTAACGGTGTCTTGTATTTGTGTGTTTGTCAAGCCTTAATAACAGTCAAACAGCATTGTATGATTCCTGAAAACAATGCATGGGTGAGTTACCTTATCCTGGAATTTGAGGAGGTATGCAGTCTTTGAGAGAAGCAGAAGTACATTTTGTAAACACACTGGAACATACAAAATAACATTCCATGAGAAAAAAAACAACGATAGATTATTCATTGTTAAACATTCAAAATTCAGTATGAGTGCTGACACCACAAAAAGGGGACAAGATATGTGGCCTTTTTAGTCTCATACTGTCATCAGTATTTCCATGGCTGATACTGTTTAAGTTTTACTTCAAAAACTGTGAATCAAGTACATTTGTAAGCATCTTCTTGCACTACTCCTACATAACGATTTTAGCGCTTCGAACTCTCCTCTGGTTCTCACACTGTAATGAAACTCGAGTGTTTCCTTGTATTGTAAGTTGCTTAGGATAAAAAATCTGCCAAATGAATGTAATGGAATGTATGTTACTGCAGACACAAATACAAATACAGCTGATAGCTTCTCTAATGTAGGTTAGAATTTGCTTGAGGCTAAAAACATTCACGTGAAGCTTAGCAGTGCAGCAGGAGCGTGAATAGTACATGCAGATGGCCCCAAAGTGGTCCAGAGGGCAAGAGGAACCGTGGTGGGAGACCAGTGGTGAGTGGAGCTTCAGTAGGGGGAGGGTTCACAGGAAGACCCCAAGCTGTGAGTAAACAGCTGAGTATAGGATCGACCGGCGGTCTGGAGCCAGACACGTCTCGGACCCCTTCAACCACCCAGTGACCCGTTCACGTCTCTCCTATTTATAGTCAGGACCTATAGGCATGGTCACTTCTGAATGGGAGAGCTTTGGTTGTGGAGAATGTGCAAGTTCACTTCACTTGATCTGTTCCTGAGTGATCAGGTCAAATCTGAAAAAAAGAGCAGCAGTCTGGTTTTAAGAGATTGTCACACTTAGTAACTCAAAATACTCTTCCTGTCAAAGGTTTCAGCCACCTTACTGTCTTCCGAATTTAAATGTTTATTTCTTGCTCTTCCTGTCAGTATACACATGACTTTGGTTATGTTTAGCTTAAACACTTCATGTTCATCATAGTACCTTCCTTTGGTATGAAGTACCGGTTTTGCCTAGGTGATGATTTTTCTCTTCCAAACTCTTGTTAAAAGCACACGCTGAACAATTTTGACCCAAAAGCAGTTGAAATGTTTGAGTGCTGATGAGTGTTGGCAACACAAGGGGACAAAATGTGTGGCCTTCCTATTCTCATAATGTCATCAGTATTTGTCAACATGTCTGATGCTGTTTCCATCAAACTAAACCTGTTCATGCTATATTTTGTATCCAAATCTGTGAATGAAGTACATTTGTAAGGTACTGCAGCCACAAATAAAGATTACCTCTAGAATGTACAGGGTGGGCCATTTATATGGATACACCTTAATAAAATGGGAATGGTTGGTGATATTAACTTCCTGTTTGTG
>JBBPDC010000001.1:44090870-44113220 GCA_037974485.1 Hemigrammopetersius urotaenia
CCACAAACAGGAAGTTAATATCACCAACCATTCCCATTTTATTAAGGTGTATCCATATAAATGGCCCACCCTGTAGATTAGAATTAGATTCATGCTAAAAACTCTTGCTGAAAGGGGCTTGCTGAAATTACACTGAAGGTCCTAAATGGTTCTTGGCTTGGATGTAACTTAAATGCTTTAAAACAGTATATGGGGGTAGTCTGAAGTTCAAAAAAGGCTTTTTACGCTCACATTTCTCATTTCCAAAAATGGTTCTTTGAAGAATGCTTTAGAGTGGTTCACTCCAATAAAACCATTTTAGTGCTTCTATTTTTGAGAGCAGTTGTCTACACCCTTTTTCGCCTTGGCTCCCCTATACACTCTGATAAGCCAACTCTGATGAGCTGTGTTGTACAAGGGTTAAGAAAGGCCTATATTGTGCACGTCTGAGTCGGAGACATCGCTGGTCCATGAGAGGAAATGGTTTTTGTACAGGCTCATGGTTTGCTTTAGGCTTGCAGGAAGAAAGTGTTCTTTGGTGTCTCATTAATCAACCATAATTGCCAGAAAGGCATGGTGAACAAAATGAGAAGTGAAACGGGTCCATTTGGCTTAAACCAGACAGGAGAGATTGTGTTCCTCAACCGTGTGAAATATGCTTTCTGGTCCTCACACGTTTAACGTTTGCTTATTTTCCATTGTCAGGAAAGAACGTAACAATGAACACTGCTCACTCCTTGCTTATCCTCTGGTAAATGGTTTTCACACGAAACGGAACGTTTGGCTCGGACCGTTTCCAGTGTGGATGATTTTTCATCTGACAGCAAGATTCATAATGAAAACATTCACTTCGTACATATGATGCTCAAAATGCAAACTCGTAAATCTCCTGACGCAGTGAGTGTAAGAGTAGAAGGGCCATGTGTCTGGCACACTGTTATTAATGTTTAATTCCGTCCATCAGCAGCAGATTCCTATCATTCCTGCATCATTGCCAATAAAGACAATTCACATGCTCTCTTTGCCTTAACCTGATGAGGACAGCTGCATGTTTGTAGATACAAAAAATCAGGTGTAATCAGCCAATAATCATCAAATTCCACCCACAAGTGCTAATGACTGCAAAAGTTACATTCCTAACTATTAATGACTGCAATATTCCAGTCATAATAACCAATAAGAGTGCACACTCCAGCCATAATGGATATTATCCAGCCATAAAAGTATTAAAAACATATTCTTCAGCTTTGTTATGAAACAAACTTTCCATAGGACTAAGGTACAGCCCACCTAAGCTGAATTTAAAAATAAATGTGTTTGAGAGAGGATGTAACAGAAAATACACCTGTCTTTAGCCTGTTGTGTGGTTTAATTGTTTTGGATTTAAATAAATAATGACATAGTGGTAAAAAGCACCTGTACTAAGATCCTGTCCTTTATTAATGTTTCATTGCATTTTACTCCTCTGTGATTTTTAATGCATGCAATGGTTGCTGTGCAGTTTTCTATATATTTTAATCAATTTATTAGAAAGGGCAACAGATTTCAAATCAAAGACTTTACGTATAAATGTGTTTTGGTACATGTTGCACATGATTTGCAGTGCAGCACTGCCCCCTATTGGTGTAACACAGTCACATACACAGAGTATGTAATCATAGTGTCGATATAAATCACTACCTCTACTACACCAGCAGGTGTCTTTGTAACACTTAAGCATTAAACGACCAAGTAGTTCAACTACTTCTTCACAAAAATAAAAAGCCTGTTTTTACAACACAAAATAAACAAAACAATGATAAAACAAAAACAGAGCGAGCCAAAATCTTATTAAATGTGCCCCTTAATTTATTACTGACACATTTTGAGTCTTGTAAGACTAATTCAAGACATATAATAACATTTATAATAACATATAATATTTGTTTTAACGTATTGCGCAAGTCATAAAACATGTAGATTAGGTAGAAACATCCATACAGTGGTCTCACATACCATAATTTTTCCATTGTTTCGCTTGTAAAGTAATTTGAAAAAATGGATAGTGCTCCCTATACAGCCTTTTATATCTGAGGAACTTACTGAAAAATATAATATTAAATATAAACTTGGGACAGTTCAGTGAACCGATATTAACTGATTTCACTGCAAAGTCCTTTCTAGTACAAAGAAACTCTGCTAGAGTCTTAGTTGCTGCTAGAGGCAGGATCTAAAATTACATTTCAGTGGAAGGGACACTTTTGAGGGGGAAGCTGGCGCAGATAGGCTGGCATTACCTATGTGATTGAATGCTCAGCATATCAATGACCCTGTTCAAAGGGGAGATGGAGCTCAGCACACAAAGACGTCCTTATTGAAGTGAGCAGGATGCAGTCTGCTGGGATGAAGAAAATTAAGAAACCTTTTAGTTCCTCTGTCTCTTTTTCAGCTGCACATTTCCACCAGATCAGGGCCAGTGTTAGTAGACCGAGAAGGAGGAGAAAAAGAACACAGCATGGTAAACTGAGTGTGTCTGATTAGAAACGTAGAGTCATTTTGATTTGCACTGACCTCTCATACATTCAAAACTGGAAATTACCACTCTTCACAGTGGAGATACTGCAATACAAAATGAAATAAAAAACAATGAGACCACAGCTAATTCTCATCATGTGTGTGGTCCTGAATGAACATTTTTCTGCCCTGTGCGTGTATAACACCTTGAAGTTGACCACACAAACACACACACCCTAACAGTAAGGACTGATAAGTGAAATAGTTTCTATTGAGTGCAATATTTCTGGTGCAATATGTGGAACTTTTCTTGCGCATTATTACAGTTTCTGTTAATGTATTACAGTTTCTGTTAATGCAGCTACCAAGCAACTGGTGTTTGGGGAGGAGGGGCAAGTGGGTATTATACTTGCCTCTAGACCAATCTTACCTTCAGCATACCACCATTGGGTTCCTGAGCAAGACCCTTAACCCCAAGTTGCTCCAGGGAGACTGGAATGGAAGTCACTTTGGATAAAAACGTCTGATAAACGCTGTAAATGTAAACTATGGACATGGCCATGTGTACCTGTATATACCTATCTGTATCTATATATTTTATACTGTTGTGCTGAATTGATTTTATTCTGTTCGTTATGCTGCTACTACTTCTTTTGTACAGTCCCCTTGCTGTCGTAACAACGTAGACTTAGATTAGCATAGGGTTTCAGTAACCTTCTTTATCTAGATCATGAAAAACAGTTCCGAGGCCCCAGCGAGGATCGAACTCGCGACCCCTGGTTTACAAGACCAGTGCTCTAACCACTGAGCTATGGAGCCATGTACTTGCAGTCAAAACCATGGTTTTTAAAGAATACACATTTCTAGGACGTAAAACATTCCTAATAAGTTTGTTTGCTTTTTTATGTTCTGTTATAATCGTTTACGAGTATATTAGCTTATCGACTGGCCAGTATTTGCCAGCTGTTTGCTAATTGAATTGAACTTTAAACACATTCAAAGCTTCCTCGCAATGTCTACAGGCTTATTCGCAAACTAGACCCGTTGTGGATTTTATTTACGTTTTAGGCTATTATTCTACCTTTTACATAATTTAAACTGTTAAATCTGTCTCTGTGAATCAATGTTCGACTGTCCAACTTTAGCAACGTTAGCAGCAAGGTAAGTAAACATTAAAACACAGCTAAAAAGCAGTGGAGTAATAGCATCTCCCTATCCCGCAAATATGGCTTACAACGTTATAAAAAGGAAGGACTATGCTGTAGATTACACACGAATTGTTTTTATCAAACGAATTTAGATAGGGTTCGTTCGTGCTAACTGGGACAGCTAGTGATAGGCACATCAGTTAAAATACACTACCATGGACAAAAGTATTAGGACACGCCTTCTCGTCCAGAAACACGAAACACTCCGTAATCTTGTGGAACGACTTCCAAGAGGGACGGAAGCTGTTGTAGTTGCAAAGGGACGCCATATTAAATTGTATGTATCTAAATGCAAAGTAAAAAAATCGCAGTTGGTGTAACGTCCCAATACTTTTGTCCAATAAGTGTGGTGGGATTGTTGCATATGTAGAACTACCTGCTGAGAAAGAGAACTTTTTCAGACATGTCAGGTGGTGTGCATGAAAAAGAGCAAACAGTATAAATCAGTCTCTTTCTTAAAACATTTTCCTACTGGCCTTCATAAAGAAGAATTCCACTGTTTTCCCAAAAATATTCTTATAATTCAAGTCATTCATAGCAGTTTGGTGTGGAATGGTTAATTGCAAACATATGTACCTACTCTGATTCACTTACTGTGGTGGTGATAGGAATCAGGGGACATGTCAACGACCCAAATGCAAACATTTTATTTCTTTTCTTTGTGTACTTTTTGTGTAATTTCTTTACAGCAGGTCGAATGTAAAAATAAACTTTTAAAAAATATACTTTAATCTCTTATCTTGAAACGATCAGAAAAAATGTGCAAAGTGCCAAACAGCACATTTGTAACAATTTCATGGAACAGCTTTATGACATTTAAAGGCATTTAACACTTCAGACACCTGGATCCTTTCACCAACCTAAGATCTGTTTCTCCAGAGCAGAGCATTTCCACTAAACTATGCCAAGTGATTTTTTTTACAGGTACAGATCACATCATGTTTATGTACAGACAAGTTTTGACAAGACATCTCATTTCAATACGCAAGATCATTTAATGACTGAAACACCTATAATTACACTGAATCACATGTCTGAAAGAATATAATCGGGTAGATCCATGTCTTAAAAGAGAACATCAGGACTATGACAAAACATGTTTCACCACATCACAGCACAAAGATAGTTTACTATCTGGATTCCAGAAAGGCAACAGCGTGTCCTGCTGAACCCTGTGTCAAGTTGTTCTCCTCTTTCTGGAAATCACTTTGATCGCTTTAGATCCCCTTAGGTATCTTAGAAAATAATAATTTTCTGGTTATTTGGTAATTCACAGAATTATTTATTTGGAAATACAAAATAAGAGCTATGTATTCACATATTTCTCTGGACTTTACTACACAAGAAGCCGCAAGAGTGTATTGTGTGATCTGCCACGATTAACGTCTTTGTTAACTAAAATTTGTTTGCAATTCAACTGATGAGGTAGACCTATGTGCTATTTTTCTTGGTTAACGTCCTTTTCTCCATCTGCACAGAGGCCACTCTGACTGCAAGCTTGTCTTAATGCTCAGAGTAATCGGAATTACTGCATATAACACCTGCGTCTTCATCATGAGCACAATTGTGTGTGCCCACACCTGTGTGTTGGCAGTCCAGGAGGGTTTCTTCTGTGCCCTCACACTGCACATCATCTAGGAGGATTTTTAGATGTTTTCCTTCTCCAAACTCAGCATGTTTGGAGGCTTTTAGTGCATAGCGGAAGCCCAGCTGTCTGCAGACCACAGCCGCGTTCTTGGTGTTCCAGAGATCATCACAAACTGTCCCCCACTCCCCGTTGACATATATTTCCACTCTTCCACGGTCCTTATGACCATATTCCTCTTCAGCCAGTCTCACAGCCCCATTGTATATGCTGCTCTCAGACTTATGCTTGCCCTTTCTGCGCCTGCCTTTACGTTGACGGGACTGCCTCGAAGCCTTGGTGGTTGTAGTGATTGGAGATGGCGAGGTTCTGCCCATGGCCTCCTCCTCCCTCAGGATGTCCAGCAACTGCCGAAACCAGTCTGTTGTAGTGAGGTGAGGAGATTCAGTTGGCTGGACTTCAACAGGATCAACTTTCGGTTGTTTAGTTGGTATGTCAACTCCAATTGATTCTGTGGAAGTGATATTTTTGCAATCATTTAGTGAGGCAGATTATTTTACTACTTTAGTAAACTCTGGGACAGATATGTCTTTATATACATTCTATAAAACATTCATGCAAGACCTTTTCTATATATTTATAAGGCAAATAATTGTTTTATTAATTTATATTATATTATATTATAATATTTAATATTATATTATATTTAATATTATATTATATATAATTATATTATATTAATTCAATCTTTTTATGTTTATCACATGCAATTATTAACATACAAATTGACTGATTAGCTATGTTGTTTCCTTGCCATTTATACTTAATCCCAATAGAAGAGGATCTGATAAGATCCTCAGCACTGATCTTTAAAGGTGTTAAAGCACCAAATTTGATTTAACTTATGACTGTGAAAGCTGACAACTAAACAAGAAAGATCAAATATTGTGACAGGCTAATTGTGTATAGGTTATTTAATGTGGCTGATTATTTTACTACTTTAGCGTTCAAAGTATGCTAACAAATGCAAAATGTGACAAAAGACGAAGACATTTCTAACATTTGTACTGAATGTAAGTACTTGCAAGATTTGTACAAAGTATATATAGATCAAAAAACACAAAAAAACATACTTTCTTTTGGCTCAAATGGTATGAGCTTGCTCTTGATTTGAACTGGAATGGAGTCGTAATGGCATTTTCTTGGTGGAGCTCGTCTGAGAAAAAGAACAATGCTCTTTTATTTGCGCCTCAACAGATGCAGCCTGGTGTATCCATGGATCTCAGGTTCAACAGAAATCAAATATACAGAAGTTGATGAAAAAAGAAAACTGAACTAAAGAGAACTGAAATCACATTACAGCTGTGCAGAGCTTGGCTAGTCAACTTAATACATGGCAGTGAGAGAGAGATTTAGATGACAGTGATGCAGTGTGCTGCCAAGCCAGCTTCATGAGAGCTTAGTCTTAGCAGTCACATATAAGCTAGTATTTTCATGCAGAGGCAAGATTGAGCTCCTGGTATATGTTTAAAGTAACATTTAAAATAACAATTATGTTTTCAGTATAGTGGCTGTGCAGTTTAATAATGAGCAGATGCACATTTGTGTAAGAAGCTTCTCTCAGTGAAGAATAAATTGTGCAATTGTGCTGACACTGCGCATTCTGAGCTGTGGCTGTGGTGTACATTCAGAGTGATGGCAAAATCCTTACCGAGAGGGATCAACAAATTTATAGACAACACCACTAGCTGACGTTGCACTTGGAACTCCAGTGGACATGAAGTACAGCTCACCTAATCGAAGACAGAATAAGTGGAGAAACACACAGCATTCATTAGACTGTTCCCGACATAACTATCATAACAAAACCTTATATCTTGGAAACGCTTGTTTTACAACAGAACTAAAATAGTTACTTTACTATCATGTAAACTTTTAAAACCTTTAACCACATCTGTTGATCCTTTCATCATGATCTGTATATACAATGCAAAAGGCAGCTGATGTTTTCAAATTATGTAAAACAAAGTTACAAAATGTTGGTATCGTGGCAGTTATGGAGAAAATGAGTCTATAGTGAATATGCACGAGAGAATATACTAATGAGAGAATATACATGGATACAAATGCACTCATGTCTGTGTTGTGAAAGCATCTCTTAACTGCTGTGGCAAAGTGTCAACAGCCTGGGAAGGTACTAAATTTCCTCATACCTGCCTCGTCCTCTGCAAAAGAAATGATGTACTGGTAGTAATTATTGATGAGGCCTGGAAATGCACAGGTCTGGCCCATGCCCATGCAGATCTCACTGTAGTCCCATTGCCGTGTGTTCTTGTTCTCCTTTAGGCTCATCATGCGTCTGCAGGAAACAAAAGTTGTTTTACTCATAGGAATGAATCTACAGTACTAAATCTTTAAGAGTACACATCCGATAAAGGTGCTTTCCTTGAGTATAAGTAGGTGGAACCCTAGACAGTAGGGTTATAGAGAGAGTTACAATGTAAATGTAACCTCAAAGGTGCAGCATGAGCCTTAAGGAGCACAACTTTAACTTTTGTGTTCTCTACCTGGTACCCGTACTAGTATTTCTGACTATACCGCCACAGTGACAGTATTTGTACACTGAAATGTGCTATTTTTCTGAGTCTATAAAGATGCAGATACTCAAAGGTAGATTTACTTACCCACTCATAAAGTCTCCGAATATGTACATTCCATTTAAATTGGGGTATTGACAGCCACGATACACGTATCCTCCTGTTACTGATTTGCCCATTTTGTGAGGATATGCATAAATTGGAAGAACATCATCTACAGACAACAAAATAAGTTACGAAATGATTTTGTGTTTATAATCACTATGTTTAAGACATTATAGAACAAGAATCTCTAAATGAGAAAACAGTTCTTTGACTGTATCACTAGCACCCACCTAAAGAGCTGTTGGCACAGAGTTTCTTGTCGTAACAAGAGAAGCCTTCTTTTGCTCTCCAGCCATAGTTCCTGCCCTTCTCCACAATATCTATCTCTTCATACTTATTCTGGCCCACGTCTCCACAGAAGATGCGTCCCTTCCCCTCCTTGGTGTAAGGGTCGCCTCTGTCCACAGAGCATCTCCACATGTTCCTCACCCCGTAGGCGTACACCTCCGGTCGAGCATCGCGTTCATGTACGAATGGGTTGTCTGGAGGTATTCGGTACAAAGGTCCCCTTTCATTGTCATCCACATCTATGCGAAGAGCCTTACCTAAAAGAGCAGACCTAGGGTTGACAAACATAAACGCATGTAGAGTAACTGCACATTTCAGTAAAGAAGAACATTTTAATAATATGTTTATTACTGATGTAATGAACTGATTTGGTCTAAAAAATCACCTGCATATTTCTTAACAGTGAAAGTGTCATAGTAGAGTTAACAACTAAAAGAAATAGAAAAAAAAACTATGGCTCTTTTTGTATCTTTCAGAATATACAGATGGTTATGGGTGATTTGGTTAGACATACTTGTTTTGTGCATTTCCAAATTTCCCAAAAGGATCTCCAGCCATTCCTCCATCCCCGGTGAAGATGTACAAGTACCCATCATCAGCAAAGAGAAGCTGACCTCCGTTATGATTAGAGGCAGGTTCATCGATCTCTAATATTATTCTGAGAAAACAAAAGCATTCTGTGAGTCAGTGGTCAGTGAAGAGCATAAGACAAGGTGAGTGCACTCTCAAAATATGTGTAGAATGTCTCAATGTTGTAATTAGAGGCAATTCACTTTGTGTTGCTTTAAATGGCCCACATTGTGTAAAAGTGAGTTTTCCTTCCTTTTTTCAAAGAAGTGCTTGGCATAGTATGCCAACATGGTTAGAATTACAAAAAGTGCCATTCATCCTCCAGTCCACATGGTTCATATATGGAAATGAAGCCAAAAAACCTGTATAGGTATCCACCAATTCTTCCTACAGCTTTGCCAATTCATGCTGAAGTACTTAGGTGTGCTTTTTAAATGAGGCACAGTACAGATCAGCCACTCAGAGCAGAAATCATTTACATGTAGCAGTATTAACATTAACAACAGCCTGTAAAATTATGACTGCTTTTGCACACATTATATACAGGAGAAACAGTTACATGGAAGAGAGGTGTATGACATGGGCTTTTTAAAACTGTGTTGTTGCCATTAATACAGACCCCTGTAGCAAAAACACAGTCTTAGAGACGGGAAGGTCAACGAAGTGTGACTCAAAAAGTGTGCTAACACATTTCTGATACAAGTGTGTCCTCCCAGTAATTAGACAATTCAAGCTTATCTGGGCCTATACACTTCCCTGGAGGGAAATCAGAACCTGCTCACCTTTCTGAACTGTGGTCAACCACGTTCATATCTGCAGCTGAGATACAGAACTCGCTAATCCGGATTCTCTCATCAAAGCCCACCTCTACGGAGTAGTAGACATAGAGCTTGCCACTGTATTTGAACTTGGGGTGGAAAGCAAGCCCCAGGAAGCCTCGCTCATCCCCTTCCCATGGAGAGGTCAGTACAGCCTTGGTGATGTTGAGGAAGGGTGTTTCCAGCTTTGACTTGTCTGGAAGGAACACCCAAACCAAGCCAATTTGCTCGGCCACGAAAAACCTATGGGTGCCATCATTAGCATGCACCATAGCTAGAGGATTTTTGAGTCCATTAGCCACCTCCTCCAGGCACAGCTGGAGGCAGCCGTCAGAGTCGGCAGTCACACGACCCAGATTTTTGTTCAGTTTCTCACTGACCAGCAGATGAGGGTAGCAGTAGTCCGGGTCGTCCAGCTCCAGATGTCGACAAAATCCGATGTGGTTGTGTTGAAGTTCTGACAGCTGTGGGTCATCAGACAGCAGGGAGATGGTGGACCTGCACTTTGAGTAGAACTGTGAGCAGTAGTCTGGACAGAGTCCAGGAATGGACCTCAGGGGTGTACTGGGGTCTTCAGCATCAAAAAGGTGGGCAGCGTAGGGAGAACATTCCTGATGAGAAGAAACAGGAAGAATGGGGAGGGGGTGTGGAGGGACTGTTGGCGGCAGGCAACAACACATTTGCCTGCTCATGTTCTGCACGTCCACACACTATTACACTGCTTAATCTTCGAACTCAACTACTGCAAGGAAACAAGACCATTCTCTTTGCTTTGTTTTAATTTTTTAAACAATTAACATTTACTTCAGATGTACTTAAAAGTATAATAATAAAGTAAAGTAAAGTTTAGTACACTGAAGTATACCAAGGATACTAAGTATACTGCCAGAATACTTTTTAAATGTTACAATAAAGTATAAATTAATACATCTTTCATATACTATTTGCTTCTTTTAATACTTAATTTCAGAATATATAATTGCTGTGAAGGTTATTGTCAAAGAAATCATAATCTTTGAACTTTGCTGCAAAGAAACAAGACCTCTTTGCTGTTTTTTATTTTTTATATAAATAGCAGTTACTTTACAAATTTAGTTAAACATGTAATAATAACAAGGTATAATAATAATAATAATAATAATAATAATGATAATTATGGTAATAATAATACTAATAATAATAACAATAAAAATAAGAAGAAATCATTTTATCTTTGCTATACTAAAAGAATACGTAGTGTACTGAGTATACTTCCTCCTTACTTAACTCCAGAATACTTAACTACCATGAAGGCTGTCGTTAAAGAAAACACACAGTCACCATTCAGATCAGACCTTTCACAATTAACACAATGAACATATTACACAATGAAATACAAACAAAACAAGACAAAACCAAACCAAACAGCAGTGGTGCACTGACCTGGCAGATGACGTCTTGAACGTACCCTGCACAGTTTGCGTAACCATAATAGTCGAAGTTGTCCATGATCTTGTAGAATTTGGACATCAGTGCTTGGTCCCGGGCGTAATCACAGCAGCCGAAGTACTTGTACATGACGCAGAATTGGAGCTCCTGCTGGGGCTGAAAGGGTGGCTTGAAGTCCAGGCACTGGGGATGCAGGAGCGCAGGTGCTGTCCATAACCCCAAGAAGCACAACCAGACGAGAGGCGAGCCCCACCGAACACCGAGAAATTCGCCCAAACTGCCCATGGCGTTTGGCTAAAGGGAGCCCAGCTGTACATCCATGTAAGCAGGCGTTATGCAAGAGCGAGACGAGAACCCCCTGCGTGTCCTCGTTGCACTTTCTGCACTTTTGCACTTTGCCCGGACCGCAGCCACCAACCAGGGAACCAATCTCAGGCAAAAGTCAGCCTGCAGTTTTTTCTTCTTCTGCTTATTCTTCTTCTGCACAGCTCCAACTTATCGACCGAGCCATCTGTTTTTATCCTCCCCCTGACTCATCCCTCCGTTCTTTTGGTCTACAGCACATTTCAGACATCCTGCTGAGGCGTCACACTAACCCGTGTTTATTCCACTCTTCTCACAGACATGAAGTCACAGACCACCGAACACCAAACGCTGGACCAGCCCTGCTTCTCAGTTCCCTTATTTTATTCTGTGGAAGCTCCTTTCCTGGAAAAAAGAGACAGCAATGAACACATAAAAGAAACAGACTATTATGTACGTAATGTTACGTAACACCAATTAGAGACATAAACCCTCCGAACACTCGACATTACGTTTTTCCTCCGTTTTTTTCCCAGCGTGTGCTTCCTTTTTTTCTTCACTGAAAGGAGGATGCTGAACAGCTGCTCCTGGTGTAACGAGTCCAGCAGACTCCTCTCAACTGGATTATATATTTATATTTATAAAGGGTTATCTTATTCAATTATATTCTATTCTGAGAGCAGAGAAGACACCAACCTTTTATTTTATTGTCTTGTAGTGTGTTGTATTATACAAGAGAATACACGGACATTGTATTCTATTCTGTTCTATTCTACTCAATTCAATTCTGTTCTATAGAGTAAAGTGCGGAACAATTTATTCTATGGATGCATAGTTAATTAATTCAGAAATAAAGATTTTCTTCTATAAAACGTATGCAGGCATTCTATTCGTTTCAGGAATATCGTAAAGCATTATATGGATAAAGAAACTAAAGATAATGTAAAATTAATTAAATCAGAAATAAAAAAAACGAATTCTATTTTATACAATGTATGTAGACATTCTATTCAATTCTATTTCCTTCGATTGTATTCAAGCAAACAGTAAAGCTAGGCAAATAACAAAGATTTTACTCCACGAAGAAAGATTGAATTCATTATCATTAAAGCTAATTAAACCAGAAATAAACAAAACGTCTATTGCATACTATTGATTGACATCTATTGAACTCTATGTCTTTCTCATAAAATTCTTATTACATTTTTATTTAGAGCCTTTTTTTATTTTACATTTTTATAAGTATCCTCACCTTAAAAACTAACTTTAACCACTGCAGTATAAACTTGGTCCACTAGATGACGATAAGCTCACATCATTAGTGCCTTCAGAATACACCTTGTACATCTCCAATTTGGACGATGCATTAATAGCTGCTAATTTATTTCTGTAAATATAAGAACCGGTCTAGCATATTTTATTGACTTGCTTTCCCATGATGATATTCATTCACATACATTAGAATATTCAAAGTGTACCGTATTGTTATGAAATATGTCAGTTTTCTAAGAATATGTGTATATTCAGAGTTGATGTTGGTGGATTTATTAAGGAGGCTGATAATAAAACTGTGAAACTGGTTCAGGCGTAAATGGGTGTTAATTGCTGAGGAATTTATGGGTTCTGTTTCTTTAAGAGAGCTCAATCTGGACGCTTCAGTGAGCTGCATGGCTAGAGCCCTCCCACCTCTCAATCAGATCGTACCTGCTCGCTGGAGGTTCATGGATCGGAGAGGCTCAACCAAAGCTTCGTGAACATCTAGAGCTCCGGGCGCTCGTTTGGACTGGGCAGAGACGGTTATTACCTCGAAGGAATCTCGTTTTTAGACCACACCGAACACTGGATGACTGAAGGTAACTGTGATTGTTTTCTTTCAGTCGCTACAATATCTGTGGATAAAGTTTCCAACGGTATCTTTCTGCTGGAGTAACACTGTGGGGTGGAGTGGTGTGTGTGAGAGTAACTGGTGTTATTTTGTGTCTCCTGTATCAGTTTCTTGGATCGAGAAGAAGAGGATCCGAAATGGTTTGAGACTGAATGCTTCTAGTGTCATCCCTCCACGGTTCACTGATCCGAGATCAGGGAGGGCGACCAGCCTGGAGCAGAGCTGAGCTCCTCATTATTCACCGTGCAGGCTCTCAGCTCGACCTTAAGAAAGGGTCTCTCTGAAAGAAACCAGAAGCCACTTCTTCAGAAATATAAACCAGCCCCTGTCTTCTTTGGAGTAGTTGTTTGACAGTTTTGAGTTGCACTTGCTTTGCCTTTCTGGACCTTCTTGATTTCAAGCATCATGAATTTGATTTTAGACTCCTCTCAGCGCCATTAGACCATATTCTCCAAGGCTCCTCGTATAGATCTCTATCAAAGGAAGGAATATGGCAAAAAATGTTCAGGACGACCTGAGGGAAGATTTAGGAAAGATATCTGATGAAGAACTCTTTAGGCTCAGCAAAGATGAACTGATCAGGAAACTCAGGAGAGTGGACAGTGAGAAGATGAACTTAATGGTGGAGCATGGGAATTTGATTAAAGATGTCAATCGGAGGCTGCAGATGCATCTCCATGAGATACGGAGCTTGAAAGAAGTGAACCAGAAGCTGCAGGATGACAACCAGGAACTCAGAGAACTGTGCTGCTTCCTGGACGATGACCGGCAGAAGGGCAAAAAGCTGTCCAGGGAGTGGCAGCGATTCGGCAGGTACACCGCGAGCGCCATGTGGAAGGAGGTTGGCATCTACCAGCAGAAACTGAAGGAACTGGAGGCCAACCAGGAGACTATCATGCAGGAGAATGTGGAGCTGAAGGAGATTATTCTCATGCTGGAGGAGGAAAGGAATGGTGCTGGATCTAGGAGCTCCATAGACAGCCAGTCCAGCCTGACTAATCTGAACGGAGGCTCTAGTAATGTTAGGGATGTGGGAGATGGAAGCAGTACCTCCAGCACAGGCAGTGCTGGCAGCCCGGATCACCATCACAGTCACGTCCACAAGCCTGCAGAGAACAAGATAGCATCCATCAGGCGATCTATGGATGACCTATCAGCCAGTCATCTCCACAGAAGCATACCGAATGGCCTGAATGGTAAGTAAACAACACAGTTTTCAAGGGGCTCTCAACGAGAGTGGCGTCATTTTAATGATTTATCACAAATGGGCTTTTTCTCCACCACTGTTGTGTGTCTGCTTATTCTTTTGGATGTTTTACACAGACATCAAAAAAGGATGCTATGGAATGCACCAAAGTCTTTTTCCCAAAAGCAGCACCATTAAAAAATTCAGATTCTGTCCAGAAAGTATGTGTAATAAGAATATGAAAGTACAGGCAATAGGAATATTTTCATGTGCATGTGTGTGTAGTAAAAGCCCCATCACAAATATATTCGTAACAGCTTATAGAGGCGCTCAGCTAGGGAGATGAGGTGAGATGCCTCCAGTAATCTCCCTGGGGTAACCAAGGAAACGCAGCATGACACAAGGACTTGTGCCTTTGGGTTTACTTTGTATACAAGGCAGTATTTGCACATGGCCATACGAGATGGCTTTTAAACAGGACAGGCTGGCTGTACAGATGGCATTGCACTAATTACCTTGGCCACTGAAGTCAGATCTAATGGGGATTTAACACTCTCAGTAGCTTTGTATGCGCTGTAAATTCAGTCAACAGGTTGTCAGACACCTCATTGAGAAATAAGAGACCTGATTTTTACACGCTGATCTTTGCACAGCAGTGTTTGGTTAGTTGTGATTATTAATTAGCTAATAAACATTGATAGCAGAATTAAACACTGGTATCAATATACTGGACATTTATGTTGGGTAGATGACATTTATCATAGTTTTAAAGCTGAACAATTCAGGGGAACTATCAAATGGAAAATTTTCTGACATGTGACCAGACTTTAAAGCACAGTTGTTTTCTATTTGCCAGGAAAGGTATTGTGGTCCATGAGATCAGAATATTCACTTTTTCTTACTTGAACATTAAACATAGTGTGCCATTTGGTTGCTGTTTAGTTGCTTTTGTTTGGCCTAACACATATGCATGCAGTTCACAGGCTCTTTTTTTCTTTTGCTATCTCTCACTTAATTAAAACAACACTTTTGATACTATAGGGTATTATTTAATAATCAAATTATGCATTCACTGCCATTATAAATAATGACATATGTTGTAATTTGACATACTTTACTTTATGATTTTGACATTCATGTTGGGTTTATAAAGATCATATGTAATGTATAGACAAAGATTCTCGTCTATGTATTAGGATTCTTCTCTGGGCTGCCTAGTTTAATGAAAAAATGTGACTGCAGATGACCTCCAGGTATCACATTATTACGTAAGATTTTGGATTGGTGTAATAAATTTGAATTCTGCGGCTACATTTGTTTGAAATGAGATTATGGACTGAACATGTTTGCATAGGGATTGTTTGTTGACCGACTCCTGGATGTGGGTTTTGTTACTGATCCAGCGCAGAGCAAACTGTTCCTGTGTGCTCAGTGCACACGTAAGGTTATGCGACGCACCTGATGTGTTGTTTACCATTTTTATGGTCAACACTCACCGAGGTGTTCTATAAATGGGTTGATGTGGTTTGCTTAAAAACTGGTCTATGTTAATGCCTTGTCAAGTCACTTTGCCCTTTTAACCTGTTCATTCCTTTGGAGTGCATTCCTATAAATTAAAGCTACTGGCTGTTTTAGTGTCACCTCTCCTGTTGTAAAGTGGACTGGTAAAACGTTCCAAACTCCAGCTCTCTCTCCACACCAAGCAGATGATTGACAATAGCTAGATTGTCAGTTACCCTATAAATAAATGCAGTTAACTATTTTTTTGTCTTTGCTTTTGCTGTGTACACCTTTTAAAATACAAACCCAAAGCTTGAGCAAGACTGAATGATTATTGTTATTTCACTACTAAAATTATATATTTATGCCAACATTCTTAGAGATCCAAAAATAAAATACTGAAAAAAGGATTGTTCAGGAATCACAACCGAACTATTAGCGTTGGAATCATTTAATTTTTTTTTAATGATGCCCAGTTCTAGTTAAATATGCCAAGGCAGCAGTTTGCAACTCTGCAATTTCTTTTTGGAAAAGTACTATAAAAGCAATAAAATTCATTCATCCAGTAAAAGATAATTTCACTTGTTGTCATTATTTGACAGTAATGAGGATCAGACTCAGAATCCAGGCTAGATAAAAGCTGAATTTCCCGTCTCTGTATGTGTGCTGATAATTGGTGACTTCATCTTCAGTCATTTGAATTTGATTTTACTTTCAGTTAAGCAATCCATTAATACGTTGAAAGTCCAATGAAGAGTTGCTGCAACAGCTGCCCCGCCCATCCGAGATTAAGCTGGTAATTGTGGTTTATTGGGTGGTGGTGGTATTATTTGAATGCGTCTCTCATGGTTGCATGTACTTTGCTTCCTGATCAGCAGGTTAACGCCACCCACAAACATGTTAACATTGTGATTGAGCATTCAAAGAATTCTGGGCTTGGTTTTTCCATCCCAAACAATGGTAGTTTTGCTCAGTTGTGTCGTGCTCACATAAACAGCGGTGTACAGCTGGGCTGAGTCCAAGTGTTACGCAATAATAGTCTGGGGCAAAGGACAGGCCAGAAACTTCTTTTGTAATGTCCTGTGCTTTGTAAATGGCAGTGTTGTGTTATGTGTTATATTTGGGTTTTCCTGTAGTCGGACACTGAGATTAGCCTGGCTCTTGTTTGGTCCTGACCCCCAGGTTGCTTTAATTCATGTCTGTAAAGCTCACTAGAGCCTCTGAAGCAAAGTAAAGTGTGAACACGACAGTAACCTGCCAGTATGTCCTTGTTTCAGGAGGTAAGAAATTCCAAATTTGCTTTGGATGTTGTTCTGAATATTGATAAGACCTCAACTGCGATGAATACGAAAAATCATTTCAACTCTGAGTGTAGTATTACACACAGCATTCCCTAGATATGAGAGCTGCTATTTTGTAAGGTTATTCTTTATTAATACACTCAAAATTGATATTTGAGGATATTACTGAATTCAAGAACTGGTGCAGTTATTAGGCACAGGATTCCATAAATATGTCAGATGCTTATTTGTAAGGTTACTCTTCCATAATATGTTCAAATATCAATTTGAGAATAACCTCAAGTTGAGTACTTCCAGTTACAGAACAACATTTTAATGTATTAATTTAGCGCGTTAAACTGTAGGCTTATTGTTTGGTTATTAAAGGGTCATTGTCTTACTTTCACTTGTGACACAAACTAATCTTAATTAATAGCAACATGACTATTTTCAAACCTCTCTTTATCCCTTACAATTATGAATTGAGGCATGAATGAGTCTTGCATTGGGCCTCATTTAAAAAGCTGTATAGGCCAAAAGACTTTTCATATATATAACTCTTGTGTCATAAAATGAGAAAATGTCTCTTTTCCATTATATGGGCAGTTCACTGCCTCATCACCATTAATATGAAACTATTATTCTTGTTAGGCTCATTATTCATCATCTAATATGAAATCAGTGGTCCCTTCGTTATGAGAGTGAGAAATTGAAGTGTAGACCTACATGTGGACCATTGGAGGTGAAGAGGTTAATGGTGTCCTTTGGACTGTCACTAGTATTTTATAGTGTATTTACTTTTAGTGGTTTATTTAAATCTGTTTTAGGGTCTGGTTTCGGCTCCTTTTGAGATGTAAAAATGGGTTTCTCACCTCCTCTGAAAAGATCCAGACCCTATGCAGGCCACCTATGGGGAAGAGCCTGTGACTGGGGTCATGGTGGGGTCCTTTAACATAGCGCAGATAACGTTTCTCCCTGACTCTTCCCATGACTCGAGTGAAAGAGCTTTGGCTGCCCTTTTAGGACCCTTCATCAGGTCTTTAGAGTCCCCCTGCTCAAGTCAAAGGTACAGATGTCTGGCCTGTCCTGTCCTGCTGTTATTCCAATTTATGAGTGCAGGACGGAGGTCATTCTCTTGAAATAGATGCCTCAGTGAAGCCCTTGTAAAGGCATTTAGAAGAGTTTGTTGTCCATTGAGATTGACTCTGCTTCACCTAAAGTAACTTCAGAGTAAAAGCTGTGAGTAATAGGCCATCATTGGGTGTCTGGATAAATGTTCCATTGGTCTTTGCCCACGATTATGAGTATCCCTAGTCATTCATCACGTTTCACTGTGTAATCTTTCAGCTTTAAACGAGATAATGATAATTGAAAAAGTACCCTTGGGAATACTCTTGGTCGGCCAAGTGTCGGATAAGATAGCACTGCACTTTTTAATGCCCCGTGTCATTACTTGTTTAGTCATGCTTTCTGTGCTTAACATGAAACAGCAAGAAACATCAAAGAGTTAACTTTGTGCCCCTGCTTTTAGACAAAAATTCCAAAGGTAGACAGAAAAAAATAGAGACTTGAACTTAAGAGTGAGTGAACTGGCATTAATGTAACATCAAGTTACTTGAAGACGTGGCAGTGCATGACTTCAGATTGCTGGGGCATATTTACAAAAACTGAATAGAGTTGCTTTTCTAGCCACTACATTGAGGATTTCTTACCAAAAGCTCTATTTTGGTTTCATTTGACCATAGAACCCAATTCCAGTCAAAGTCCCATTGGCGTCTAGCAAACTCCAGGTGCTTATGTTTGTGGTTAGATCATAGAAAAGGCTTCTTCTGGAATGCCATTCTAAAAATTTGTTGCAATTAAGGTGGATTTGTGTGTTTTTGTAGACCTTGTGATCACAAAGTACTACCAGTTTCTGTGAATCTATCTCTCTGACATTCCTTTCTCACTGGCCTTGGGGGTAAAATAAATTTGCCAAGCATGTTCACCCCTGCTTGGGTTCTTGTATGTTTGTTAATTCTTGGCATAACACTGAACGGGAGTTTTTTTTAATAGCTATTGCATGATTTAGAAACGTTAACACAGTAGTCTCATATCTTTTTTCTCTAATCATGTTGATGAATGACTAAGAAAATTATGCTTCTGTGTCACCTCGTATTTATTACCCAGTGAAACGGCACATCAGGGAAAACTGCTTTTTAGACGTGTCAATATTTGCAACATGTTAATATATGATGTCAAAAAGTAATTACAGCATATTTCTTAAAGGTTACAGTTACAGTGTGAGATTGAGTTAATTAACCAAAGATTTTTTGTAAGGCTTTTTTAAGGGCAGAAATAAATATGGAGCTTTGTTATTGTGCAGTTTGTGCAGTCACTGCATACAGGCTCCCTAGAATTGGTCTAAATTGGCCTGTTTTGTGTTTTAGAAGTACCGATCAAACCCATGATGTACTCAGTCAGAATAGCGATAACTTATAGCTTAATTACCCAGTGATGTTTGGACTGAGTGGGGGCTTTCTTTTTAAAGGCAACTCATTGTTTTACAAAACAAACAGTGGTGGTGAGAATCTCTACCAAAGCCAAAGCTTTAGATTTTGCTGAATCTGTAGTTTAATAGGGTTATTACTTACACCCTGCTGCTAGCCCTGCCGTATAAAGAAAGTAATAATCTTATAACAGCACTTCCCTCCCTCAGAGGTAGTCTTGCCAGAGCTGTTTTTAAATGGGCCTGTAATTGGGCTGTCCCACTTCAAGTCTCTCTGGCCGTTACAAACAGCTCTCCTGGGAGACCCAGCTTAGAAACACTTGTCTTAAGATCATGAATTGAAGGAGGATGGACTTCACAGATCCTCTTTATATTAAAAAAAGGATAATGTTTTGGAAAATGGCTCATTAATCTGGCCAGTAATATAAATAAGTTGAAACAGCCGCTTCATAAAGGTTCTGTGTGTTGATTCTATATCATTAAGGCATGTGGTGTCCTAAGAATAGTCTCAAACAGAGGTTATAAAGGTGTGCTGTTCATTGTAATTCATTGTGATTCAAATGTGGTTTCATTCCAAGTGGTTGTTTGTTGAGGAGCTCAGGCTGGTTCCAGTGAATGAAAGGTCTTACGGTTCTGTGTAGCATTCTTTGTTTCGATCAAGATACTCTGTGGCCATCTTTGAGATTTACACCTGAAGGAGCCATGTCTCTCAAAGGAGATGAGGGAGTGATGTTGATAATGAGAGAATGCTGTGATAGAGAATGAGAGATTAGATGGGCTTGCTTAGAACTGGATGGAAGTTTGGCCAGAATCCAGTTTAGGAGTGAAAGCATCTAGGTGCTGCTTGTTTACCTCCACAGAACTCTTTTCAATTCTGTATCTAATCAGATTCATTCATTCTTCCATTGCTTCTCTCTCCCAGTGTCTAGCCTTCAATGTTGGACAGTATTTAAAGCCTGGATCAGACAGGCTTCACCTGGACTGGACATCTGGTCTTACTGAATGAGCAAGGTTGGAGATTACCACTGAGATTTTGCTGGTGTAGGCACGTCCTATTTGTTTAGACTTCAATGGTCCAACATCCAACAGGAGCAAAGTTGCAGAAGTTTGTAAAAATTTTGTAAGTTGAATGAATAGTTAAGAGTGGGGGTTGAATTTGCAGACCTGTGTTTCCTTGGAAATTGCATATTGAAGTCAGTGGGTATTTGATAACAAGAAGATATAAACAGAAAATACTGAATTGAATATGGGAAGGGGAAAAAGAACAGAATGTTTGACTAGTCTGAGCATGATAGCTAAAATCATAGCTCATTTGAAAACCTAGTCATTTAAAACAAATATTGGATTGGTATCGTATTGGCCAGTTCTGAAAGTATCTGGAAAACAAGTGGTCTCATGCCATCTCTACCTTTCTTAGTGAAGCTGAAATAGAGTACTATGGCTTTTCCTTGTTTTAAGTCTTATGTAGAGTTTTTAGCTTAACCTTTCATTAGCTTACATGCTTTTTGCGTGATAATGATCCGACAAAGAGTAATTTACAAAGAATATGTAATCAGTTCATTTTCAAAATGCTGCCCTGCCTGTCTGGACTTTCAACATTCCAAGAGGATAAAAATGTCACTTTTTAGGGGAGTTTCGCATTGTTTCTTTGTGAATGTGCTCGAAAGGGCTATAGAGTTTACCGTTGAATTGAGCAGAAACTCTAGCTGTCTGTGCTGACCAGGAACTGGTTAAACCTGACTCAGAGTCTGCAGGATTTAAAAACTATTGAACAAATACATCTGCACATGCTTACATGGGCTTGGACTTTCCATTTCTGCATACTGTAGCTAAAGAATGTCTGTCCAGGTTGAATTAATTAGTTGCATGTTACAGTTCTCTCTCTCTCATATGCTCACTCTCTGTCTCTCTCTCTCACATGCTTTCTGTGTCTCTCTTTTTTCTGTTTCTCTCTGTCTGTCTCTCTCCTTCTCTCTCTCTGTCTGTCTCTCTCTTCTATTTCTCTTTCTCTCTCTCTCTCCACCACCACTCCCCATTGCTTAGGTTTACTCTGTGGAAAATATCACTCTGTGGAAGAGAAAGGGGTCAGAGGGGAGGGGTGCTGGAGTTGGTTTTGTTCGGAGAGCTAACAGTGGGTATAAGGTGTGTGAGCGTGGTGGAGCCTTTATCGGCTTGCTGATGGATCCCTTAGGATTTAGAGTGGGCCTAAAAAAGCAGAGACAGGATATAAGGCATAGGAATCGGGGTTTTACAGAGTATAACGTTGTTTTATTTAAAAGGTCACTGACTTGTTTCCCCCCTGGCCATTCCTCCCTCTCTAAGCCTTTGAATAATATATGTTCATGCTTTTATGTCTTACCACACACGTTGATAAAGCTATATAAATCTCTTAAATGGATGGTTTGGAAAAACTGTACACCATGTTCCCTTCACCTCAAAAGTAGTCTTTCAGCCGGTACATGTTTTGTGTCTGAAGTCGGCTTTTTAAATTTTGTACTAGAGTTACAATGTGGATGACCTGTTACGAAAGCACTCCGCCTATTAGCATCCAGCATGATTAGATGAAAGTGACCATTTGTCATACGTGAACACACCACAGCACACAGTGTGAACAGCACGAAATACTTCCTCTGCATT
>JBBPDC010000001.1:44115660-44128187 GCA_037974485.1 Hemigrammopetersius urotaenia
AGGGGGCAGCCAGGAACATGGCGCCCGGGGAGCAGTGCGTGGGGACGGTACCTTGCTCAGGGTACCTCAGCGGTGCCCAGCGGTCTTGGGGATCGAACCGGGACTTTCTGGTCGCAGGGCGGATGCCTTAACCACTAGGCCACCCAACTGCCAAATAATTAAATAATAATAACAAGTTGCCTCAAATTCGGTTGAAGTGATAAATAGACTTGTTTGTGATTTCTGACAGTGAATGACAGACTGTTATTAGCCGACCAAAGGTGATTACTTAATCATATATTAGTTTCAGGCAAATGTGTGAGGATTTAGGCATGCTCTTAGCACAAAGCTAAACATTGTGATAGCCTGTATATTACTTTTTGAGCCTTGTAGCTTTAGCAGCCAAGCGTATCATGGTTGACTGATTAAATACAAGGTTGGGGGGCTAAACTTGGTGTCGATTGTTGGTTTTCCACCCAAACCCTTGTGTCTCAACAAAGATTGGAGTGATGTTTCATTTTAAGTGTTGTCCTGGATCTTTATAGCCATGTGTGATTTGATGTGTGTCTCGCAGCCCTTTGCTCTGCTCAGAGCAAGTTTAAACACAACGTACAAGGCCTGTCAGCCACAAGGTCAACTTTCAGCTTCACTGCTCTCATCTGTTTGGCTCAGAAGAAGCTACCTTAGCATAAAGAAGTGCTTGTAAAATAAATGCATTCATTACCCCTGTGCCATAGTGAAAGGGGAAACCGATATTATCATAGCATTTTTGCAGCTCTCTTGGATGCTTGCATATTTTGATCTCCCCAGTCTAGATCAGTTGAAGGACATTTCATATTTTATGTTTAGCTGTAACAGATACAGACCGTGTTTTTCAGACTTCCTGGTGCTTGCTTTGCTGTATTGTTTCATTTTGCAGTAAAGAGATACATTTTGCAAATATGTGTGCAATGACTCATAAAATGCATTTATAAATGTATCTGTTTGTGTTCCTGCTTTATTTAAGCTGATCTAGGTTGTTCAGTGTCTTGTGTAATGTGTGAATTTTCAAAAATCAGCCATAGCATTTAAACCCCTGGCCCAATATTGTGTAGATCCCCAATAAACAGCTCTCGAAACATGGATTCTACTAGATCTCTGAAGGTGTGCTGTAATATCTGGCACCAAGATGATAGCAGCAGATCCCTTAAGTCCTGTAAGTTGCAAGGTGAGGGAGCTTGTTCAGATTGAGATCTCTGGAATTTCGAGGCCAAGTGAACACCTTGAACTCTTCGTCAGATGCCTCCGACCATTCCTGAACAGTGATGGGGTGTATTTGAAAGAATCCATTCTGGAATAGGCTTGGGATGGTATTGAAAGGGGTGAACAATATTGTCAAAGTAGCATCTTCATTAGTGCCAGCAGAACCCAATCTACTAGCCATCACAACTGAACTCTTGTCAGTGTTGCTCAGATCCTTACGCTTGCCTTTTTTCCTACTTTCACATCAGCTTCAAGAACTGACTGTTCACTTGCTGCCTAATATACACCAACCCTTGACAAGTGCCACTGTAATCAAAAAAATCTGTTGTTTTCTTCACAGATTTTGTGTGTGGATGATGGGAAATAAAGAATTATATATTACTTGTGTTTGTGTCAGTATGAAAAACCAGGCAATTGGCTTTTCTTAGGCTTTACTAATATTTAGCTTCTTGTTTTAATCTCCAAATCCCTTAATCTGCCACCCCGTCTGTTCGAAAGGCTTGAATGTTTGTGCGTGTCTTTATACCTTGCACAAGTCCAAGCTTGTGTGCAGTATAGGACACAACAACTGAGACAGAACACAAAAACTCACTCTAAGCCACTGTGACACTACAACGACTGTTTATTTCTACCCCAATAAGTACTGTTTTGAGAATGTTTGTATTGCAAGTATGGAGATTTATAGTAGACCTACAGTATTGGGCCAAAGGCCTCTTAGGAAATCGATATTTAGCTGTGCAGTAAGAATTAGAACATACACTATACAACATTAGAATACATACAAATAACACTATGCAATACTTAGTTTACCTTATCACTTCTTCATTAAATTAAATCTGGTGCTTTGGTTGGACCTTTTATGTGATGAGTGGAATGCCCTGAGAAATCAAGAACTAAACTTCTGGTTTCTATCAGTATTCCTCTAACCAACACATTAATAACTGTAAAAAATGTCTCACCTAGTGCTAGCTTTATGTACATTGTCAGAATCACACCTACTAACCATATTAATAGTTTTAGACAATGTTCATAGCTATTTCTGACTTGTAAAGTACTGTAGGTCGGTGAAGTTGAGTGAAGGAACAAATCTGTAAGTTATCAGAGTCTGAGTTTGCTGTTCCTCATACACTTGTATCCTATCCCACACATCAGAAAGGGCCTCCAGACTCTGGAGAAGTGGGCTGGTGGACCCCTGCCGCTGTCTGGAGGGGGGGGGAGAGGTTGTGGGCTGGGGTTTTGGTGCTCAGGCCATCTGTCCAATGCTATTGTTCAGAGCACAAAGGGGAAAGAGCCATTCAAAAAGCACTGCCCTGAATGGAGGCATAACGTCATTCTGTTGAAGCCTGAGAGCATCCCTCATCAGCCCTGTTACCGAACCTGAGCATTTTTCTCTGTTTCTCTCTGTTTCTCTTTTCTTCTCTCTGTTTCTCATCTCTTCTCTTTCATTTCTCCTCTCTTTTTTTCTCTTCCTCATTCCTCACCAGCCCTGTTACCGAGCCTGAGCATTTCTCTCTGTTTCTCTTCTCTTCTGTCTGTTTCTCTTTTCTTTCTCATTCTCTTTCTCTTTCACTTCTCTTTTTTCCTCTTCCTCCTTCTCTCTGTTTTCTCTCTTTCTCCTTCTTTTTCTCTCTTTTCTCTCTCTTTCTCCTTCACTCTTTTCTTGTTTCTTTCTTCTCTCTTTTCTCTTTTCCTTCTCACTGTCTATCTATCATTTTTCCCTAACGTGCCTCCTCTATTTTTTTGCTCTTTCTCCTCTCCTCATTCTCTCTCTCCCCAGTCTCTCTCTCTCCCTTCTCCTGTCTCCCACATTTCAGCCCCTCTCTCTCTCTCACTTCCTCTCTCTCTCTTTCTCTCTCCTCCCCCCCCCCCCCCCCCCCATCAACCATCCTCTCAAATCTTCTCTTTTGAATGCTTTTATTTTCAAAGCTGTTGATGTGCTGGAGTGCTGCTATCACAACCTATTTAAAACAGGAGGTTCTGTTTTCTGCACACTGATAAGGATGTTTCTCTAAACCCTTTAGGCTCTTTTTTTGTCTCCCCCCTCTTTCCATTAGCCTGCTGAGTCTCAGAAGAGTGCTGTTCCACTTTTCTGGACACTCGCTTCCATTTTCCCCATTTGTAAAGACGAGGTTTATCATAGTGAGTTATATAACGGCACAGCCATTCCCCCCAGCCACACACAGCCCTCAGTAATGAGGTAAGAACGATCTTCAGGCAGTTTGTGCTGCTTGGCTGAAGTCTGCTCTGGGCAGCATTTCTGTGGGACGAATTATGTTAAAGGACATGAGAAAAAAAATCTAACTAAAATCAGTCTGTTTGGCTCTAATAGCTCTGACAGAAGTTAATGAAATGTTTTAGCCTTGGTAGACATAGGCAGATTTGAGCCTCTGTGTTATTCACTGTATGCTCATTTGTATTTATTGTTTTCTAAGGGCTCTCTTAAAATGCAAAAGGGGTTCCTTCAGGGAATACCATAGAAAAAGAACCACCTTTTATTCTCTTTTATTTCATGGTTCTATAAAAATCGGAAACTGTTGAAAGGTTCCTAAAGTGTTTTTGTTTTCCAAAGAGCGCTTTGTTTTTAACAGGTCAAACTTCAAAAAATGCAGTAGACTGGTGGAGTGTTTCAGAGCATCTTGCTTAGATTTGATTCATAATAAGATGTTCTCACAGTAGTTCTCATTTTGCACACCTTGCTGAAAACAGTGCATTAGGAGTGCTGGTCCGGGGTGTTTATTGGTGTTTAAACAATGTAATTGCATTTGATGTCCACTCTCCATGATGCACAATGTCATATTTTTGCACAATCTAGTGCTGAATTGTTACACTGAACCCGCTGTGGCTTGTCCTGTAGCTATAGCAGTGTAAATACACATTTTCCAAATGTTATGACATGGAAGCATGTCCTGACTGGCTTGCTTTCCATGCATTCATGCATAACACATTTTAGTCAACATGCAACCTTTGACAGAAGGTTTAGAAAGAAGTTGTTTTCTGTGGCGCTTCAGTATGTGAGCTGTAGGCTATACCACGATTGTACTGTGGGTCTGTCTTTGCTTCGGGACTGACAGGTAGTCCTCGTGCTGAGGCATTTCTAGAATTTTCTCCCACAGTAATTGGGCATCACTGTCATCAACACAGCCGTCAGCGAAAATCCTTTTAATGATCTTCCATTTTCCTGTCTGAACTCGGTCCAAAACTCTGGACAGATTGAGTGCACGGCCAAAACATTCCTCTCTGAGAAATGGGGTTACCACTCTACTGGAACAGTAGAAAAGACACTGTAGACTATTAAATATAAAGATTCATAAAGATTCAATTGTGGGGAGCTTTTCGGTGTTTAAATGGTCACACCCAAGATGAAGATGTCAGGCCAATCTAAACACGCTTAATAGCAAATGCCTCTATGGTAATTATTCATGATCATCATGTTTGAATGGTTCCTGATAGATGCCCCTCTGTTGCAGAACTCGCACAATAGAACCTTTGCATGATGTGGAGGTTTCTAAAACTGATGAAAGCTGACTCTTCATACCCACTTCATTGAAATAGTGTAAAAGCATTCCGTAGTCACTGTTGAAACAAAATAATGTAACAATAGTGTTAACTTTACACGAGATGGAAATGCCATTCTTGTTTTATGTCAGTACAATAGTATAAAACTTGTAATAAGTTGTATTGATCCATTCATTGGGTGAATTTGGAAGATCATCAAATTTTTTTAAAGCAAAAATGATTAGAACCTTCAGTATTCAAAGCATGTTATTTAGACTAAGATACAATTACACCAAGTACAATGGAAAACAAAAAAAGGGAAGATAAAGCATGTGAGACATTTCATTCATTCAAGTCCGTAGCCACCCCTGCACTCCTTTCCCACATTTTTATTGTATCTTTTAAGAATTGTGAGTTCAGCAACAGTGGGACATCTACCAGAAATTAACTTAGTTAATTATATGCTACTCATCTGCTGTAATAAAGCATTGTATTTATAATATAATGATATTTGTGTATTGATGAATAAAATATGCAAATAAGCTTGCAGATAGCTTAATTTACTAAAGATGGCACCAAGATCATAGTACAGTACAAACACTTACAGTTACACTTACACTTAGTTACAAGGTCTGCTGTTTCTTTCCCAACATGAAATATATCTGAGTGAAAATATACAGTCTGGGTTATAAAGGGTCATTGTAGCTCATTCATATACTCGAGGAAAGCTTAGTGCTGTCTGGTATCTTGATTAATTATCTCTCTTCATTTTCCCAACCTCCACCCGGAAGCGGTTGTAAATTAATATCACCTACTTTATTCACATAGTTATATGAAAATGATGGATTGAGTTTCACATAATGAGATATCAACTTTTCATGAAAAGTTCAGTATGGCAGAAAGAGTAGAGCTTATACTATTTTCAAACCAATTCAGTTTAAATAAACTTCCTATTATTATTGCAGGTGATATTTTAACGGAGGCAATATAAACACAGAAACATAAGCATAACAATACACAACAGCATTCTATTAATCAAGCCAGTAAGGTAAACACAAAATGCAATTTTAAACATTTGTTTTTGTTTTTACGTACTTATGTGCTGAATGTGTGCATTAATCATTTTATACGGTCACAGTAACGGTGTGCTACAACTCGAAGTTTGTTGAATTCATGCTGAAATCTAGATTAATTCGCGCATAGAGCTTGGAGAAAACTTGCAGAGCCAGCTCCGACATTTCCTTCAGGGTTTTTGCTTCATCATAAGGAAAGTTTAACCAGTAACCTTGTGGTTATGAATTTACCGCTGCTCCACTTTGGCTCACAGCTCATAGATCAAAGCTCAGACCACAGCTTCTGGAATTACAGTTTAGAGATTACAGTTATAGTGCTGAATTAAATCTGTGGGCATCAAGAAATGCTACTGTTGCATACAGTTATAAAGAGTGTATATTGGTTAAAATGCATATCATGTTTTGGACGTATTTTCTATTTTCCAGACCCTTATACACAGTGTTGCTGCCTTCTGTTTGTGTGTGTGTGTGTGTGTTTGTGTGTGTGTGAGAGAGAGTTTGAGAAAGAGCGTGTGCATTTGGCAGAAGCGAGAGGTGTAAGAACTAAAGAACAGACAAACCCTTTAGTCAAACACTGGGGCTTGTTGCTAGGATACATTCTTATCAATACTTTGGTATGCCGCTTCTCTTCCTCGCGCGCTCCTCTGCCCTGTGCTGTGCCACAGTTTTATTCATGGGCTTATTTCTGAATCAACTCCAGTCTGGTTTGCAGCGAGCCTGGAGACCCCAAACATCCCCCACTGTTGACTCTTAATGTTTGAAAAGTGCGACTTGCGTACCAACCGGATTTATGCCTTACATACCAAATATATCACCAGCCTACAGTTCACACACCATGATCAAACCCTCCTACAAGCACCGTTTTAAAATCCATGACGGGTCTAGACCAAGTCAGTTCTTCTGTTATACTTTTAATGATCATTATTAGCCTCTTAAAAGACAGGCTTCTCATTTACATCTCATTTACAAAAATCCTTTGAAATGTAATTCTGTGGCATCACTTTAAATAACTCTTAGTGACTTTTTGTGATCTTTAAAGAGCCTTATTGTAATCATGTGTGAACACCATTTTTAAGGTCATCCACATAATGTTTCCATTCTAACCCAGTCAAACAGGCTGTAAATGTAGGGCACATACGTCAATATCTACAATAATGGTCTTACTCTGTGTATGCTGTTGTTCACCTACATTTATGAATACACTCTTCTGTTAAACAACAGTAACATTATCTCAACAAAGTGGGTGAGCTCAGAAGTGCACAGCCCAAAGTGCTACATCTTTGCTTAAAGAGGCAAGAAGACAACAGAAGGAAATACAATTAGCGAGTAAGTCGATATGACCACTCTATAGAAGCGCGACCTTAGATGTAACACAACTCTCTGAGGCTCAGTGTGTGGCTAATGAGTTTCGATGTGCTGGGAGATCACAAGGTCAGTTTAAACATTGCCATTAACTGGCTTCAGATGGACCCTGGCCATTTTATCCAGCTTTTTATTTTTTGCAGTCTCTGAAAGCTGTAATCATCTTACAGAGAGAAGCTCTAAATCGTCTGCGAGAGGCGTATGCTCTCCCTCCCAATGCAGTTCTTTCTCGCTTCGTTCTTCTATATCCTCCTGGCTGTTTGCCTCTTCTTTTTTTTTTTATAAAGCTGTGAAATGCGTGGTGTTACTTATTTGTTTTATTGAACCTGTGGTGAAACACATTCTCCCACAACACAACAGCTTATTATGACCTTACTTTCAGACCCATTCACTTCTGAAACAGCCTTGGACAACACAAACCAGGTACCATTATCAATGCCTTTATCTGGCGCTGCTATCTAAAGACTTTATCTTAAAGTGCCACAGGCTGTAATGGGCTCTCACTAGAAAGAGGAAAGCCAGAGCATGTCTCCAGTCAGAGGTGTGAGGAAAGACCATTAGACAAGCTGTTGACAGCTCACTCTCTGTTAGGAGTGTAATAATACACACGTTTTCAGGATCCGTATGAATTTTTTTATTCTAAAGTCAAGATTGTGCTTTCATTCTCTGTCACCGTCCTGTGGATATTTAAAGAAAAGGCTAAAAAAAAATCACATATTGTACCTTCACATTATACAGACTTCATGTCTGTCTCATGTCCTTCCAACCAGAAAAGAGCAATAGCAGGCCAAAATTCCTCACCTGCATTCTACTACATACACTGTGTGCACACATCCCAGTCTGTGGAGAAATGCTTTGCATTAAAAACCCAAATAGCATACACCCTCTGGAAACATCTCAATGTGACCAAAGTTCAGATCAAACATGGAGCTGTGTCTGGGAAACCTCCTTCCAGCTCCAGCTGTGCAGGATAAAAGAAAATCAAAACAAAAAAACCCGAAAATATCATCCGTTTGTAATCCATGCAGAATTGGCCTTGTATAATTTGGGATGAAGCTGCAAAAATGTAACATGCTCTAATGTTTGTATCCACCCATTTCCACTTAAAAGCAGTTTAACCAGTACATGGGCTCATGCTTCAGTTCACTCTCATACCTGCATTCATTTTGTGTGATTCCTGAGTACTTTATAGCAACAAACATAAAAGGGTCTAAATGGTACAAAACCAGGTTTGATAAAGAGTTTGGTAGTTGTTAAGTAAACATTAGGTTTCAAAACATACAATTCACTACAGTCCATAAAAACTGCCCATATAGTCTAACTATACGGAGAATCGTATAACAATCATATATTCTATATACACATCTGGACAAAAGTATTGGAATGCCTCACTGTAATGACATTGCATTCACATACATAGACAAGGCTTTCCACAAGAATTTGCTGTGTTTCTGTGGGAATTTGTTTGATGTACCATTTAGGCAAAAGAAAAATTCCAATGTCAGGCACTGATGATGGACAAGAACATCTGGCTAACATTCCAAATCATACCAAAAGTGTTCAGTTGTGTCAAACTACTGTATGTCTTTAAGAACTTTTCATGAATTTTAATCCTGTACGTGGTCTAGCACTTAGCCTTCTGTGAATTTGCATGGATGAGCTGTTGACGCCTCCATTTTCAATAGCAACACTCACAGTTTTTGACTTTTAGTAGCAAAATTATATTCTGTGACGGTGCCATATTTGGAGTCACTTCAGAGAAATAAAATAGAACAATTGAAAAAGCAAAATATGGAACAGGTAAGTATGTAAATATGGAGAAAATGAAGTCACAGCAGGTCAATGCATTAGTAGCAACACGCACAACTAATACAACAAAACAATATACAAAAACAAACAAGCCTGCACAGATATAGCTCTACAAGTAAACACAGTAATACAGCCAGGCTAATAGAATTCTAAACATGTTCATGTTCAATTTTGTCTGTTAAATACAGTTTAAAACAGCAAGATCAAATGACTAAAATATATAACTGATAAACAAATGAAGTATGAGTGAAATGAACGCACTATAGATTGAATGAGAGCACAAAGATAGGGTTTGATTTACAAAATCAGTAAATCTGTATTCAAAATCAGTTGGAGTCCTCTGAGTGTCAAGGGGCTGTTGACAGTGGGGTTGCTAAGGGGAGACATTAATGGTGTGTTTGTAGGTGGTGGGCATGGCTGACTCGCCCTCTCTACACTCTCTGTCTGTCTGTCTCTCTCTCTGTCTCTCTGTCTTTCTGTCTCTCTCTCTCTCTGTCTTTCTGTCTCTCTCTCTCTCTCTCTCTGTCTCTGTCTCTCTCTCTCTCTCTCTCTCTCTCTGTCTTTCTATCTCTCTCTCTCTCTCTCTCTGTCTCTCTCTTTCCCTAGTGTTAACAGAGATGAATGATGACAGCAGCATCTCTTCATGACTGCACACACATAAGGACACAGTGCTCCTCTCTTTCTCTCATATTCCATTTCATTTACCCCCCGCCCCCCATGCAAACCCCCGAGCCTGTGGATGCAGGAACAGTGTTTGTTGATGTTCTGATGGTGTGTAATGTAAGCAGATACTCAATCACAGTAACATACCTCACTCTGCAGGGAGAGGCTTTCTGGTATTCCCCAACCCAAACATGATCTATATTGCCACAGGATAAACTGATGGGTTTGGCTCCTGACCACAGTGGTTAAGACGGTCTCAGTGAATCACCCAGGAAAGTTTAAAGTGTTGTATCGTGGGAAAGAAGAGTTTGAGCAGGGAGGTGTAAAGAGATGTTTATAAATGTTTGATTGTCCGTCATGCATTGTCCTGTCATTGTATATTATTGGTAGATAATGCATGGATGCATGGATGAAGATAATGCCTTCACAAAGAAAATGGCCGAGGAAATGTTATTCTATTTGTCATGGCTAATTCTCACCTGCAGGATGGGTTTCCTTACACATTACTACCATACTGGAAAGGTGAAAGTCATCATGTGCTTTTTCAGAGTCACACAAAGCTGCATCTTTTCAAATTGCCACTAACATAGCGTCAAAAAAACAGCTCAGCATGCTTGTAGGAGAGCACTAACTGTCAGTTCAGTTACATCAGCCTATAAATGTTGCATTGCACTGATTAATAGGGGGTGATGGGGCCATCCTGCCCAACCAGACAGTCCTGGCCAATGCTCAGTTGTACTATTCGGGAACTCTACATGTTATTTCATTTAATTAAAATTGTTATTTCTAAAGGTCAGTGTTGTCTTTATGACCTTTATTCCATTCATGTGTAAATAGTTCATCCAGCCACACATGTATAGTCAGTGTATGTTTTATCTGAAATGTACCAAAATAATGTAGAACTGAATCATACTGAAATTTGAGATTTCATACCGTTCATCTTTTCTGATATTGACTTTGGAAGCTCAGACATTTACACCCATATGGTGTCATTATTGCACCATTCTATTCTATGCATAGTGTCCTGTTCAGAAAAGATTTACATTTTTTTAATCAATGACATCTTTTTCTTATTCATACAAACAAATCTGAGTGTGAAATGCACAGATGTACATTCCTTTTGTAAGACACAAAGATCCACAGACGTACGTACGTCATTGCTGCTAGTGAGTGATGCAACAGGCTTTGACACTGGACTCAGTCTGGAGAGGCTTCCACTGTGCACTTTATGGCCTACAGTTTTACCGCTGTCAGTACAGTTTTCGTCACCAGCCTCTCTGGAAAACAGCCTGACGGCGATGCTGCTAAGGGACAAGGTAGTCTTACAATAGAGCTAATGACTGAAATCTGAGTTTGCCCGAGCTGCTCCTTCGGCTGCTGAGCTTGTGCAATCTGAACTGGATCGGTTCTCTTGGACTTCCTTCTGCTCACTCCGTTTTTGGTCAGAGTCAGTTTACAGAAAGCAGAAAAAATAATACCCCTATAAAATAAGGCTAATGAAGGAGACAGCTGCCGTTTGGTGTAGCTTTAGCTGTACTATTTGCGCTTGCAGACTTACTTGCTCTGTACATGTACATTTTAACAATATCTCCTGATATTAGATGCATCATGCCATTGAAATAATGCAGAACCACTTCTCTAACTCATCGTCTATGTTAGAGTGATGAAATACTTTGTATTGTTTTGTGGTAAAATAGTCATATGAATACTGTAAACATCAGTATTATTCCATTCTATTCTATTCCATTCTATTCTATTCTCAATGTGAAACAGAATAACACTGAAGATTGGTTACATTAAAGGGCCCATATCCTACATGCTCATTTTTAACCTCTCTTAATAATTTATAATTGACCAGACTATTTTAGTCAATGTTCGTTTACCGCTGATTCACTGTGACTTGAAGAAAATGTCTTTTAGGTGTGCAGATGTTCCTTTCACCATTGATGGTTTAGTGGAGAGTGCAAACATTCAAAGAAACTTTTTTTTCTCCACTGAGCTGAAAAACGTGTCCCTGCATTTCATCTGACATCAGATCACATTGATTTGTTCTGTGATATGTGGCGCTCTTAACCTATAACACGGCCAATCTCAGATTACTCCACAAACCAACGATTTCTCTCACAAAATTGTTTTGAGTCTTAAAAGCTGCCCCATCTGGAGAATGTTCAGACGTTGAACAGAGCTTTATAAAGACATGCAGATTTAATGTTTATCATTCCAATTGCAATGTAGTCACTAAAAACATACTTTTTAATTTACTAATTTAATTTGATTTGTGTAAACATGTCTAGAGTATATCTTGATGCCATATAAATGCATTTGGAACTTCAAAGCTACAAAACGTATTGATCATTTAGTTATTGATTATTTACTGTTTTCCCTATGCTGTATTAATTCAGGTTGCACTACACTCTCTCTAGTGATCTGCCACAGTGCCATACTGCTACATTCACTGTATCTGAACTCCCTGAAAGTCAAGTAGCTTCAGGTTTCATGGGGAAATGCTTAACACTAGAGACAGGACCCACAGGGTTGTGCAACAATACAGCACTGTTTGCCCAACCCCTCTTTCACATCTTGGAGTAATTTAAATCGTTCCCGGGCCTCTGTCATACCAAACCTTATTTCCCGGTGCTGGTCAGAGAAGAGTTGATGGCAGGGGGTGCACATTTGTTTTTGTTAGAATATAACTTTACATATGATCTCAGTGGCGGGTCGGCTAGCTAAGCTTACACGTGTTTTATTGATTCCATAAGCAAGCCTGCCTGTTTGACTCAGAACAAAGAGAACAAAGGCTGTTATATTTTTATATACATACATATACATATATATATATATATATATATATATATACACTCAACAAAAATATAAACGCAACACCTTTGTTTCTGCTCCGATTTT
>JBBPDC010000001.1:44130696-44149849 GCA_037974485.1 Hemigrammopetersius urotaenia
ATCTTTAAGTCCATCTCATGAAAAATCGGAGCAGAAACAAAGGTGTTGCGTTTATATTTTTGTTGAGTGTATATACACTATATGGAAAAGTATTGCAACACCTGCTTTTCAGGGTTTGGGTTAGGCCTCTTACTTCCAGTGAAGGGCAAACTTAATGCTTCAGCATAACAGGACATTTTGGACAACACCATGCTTCCAACTTTGTGGACATAATTTAAGGAAGTACCTTTTCCTTTCCAGTATGACTGCATCCTAGCGCAGAAAGCAAGGTCCTGAGGTCGATGTGGAAGAACTTGACTGGCCCGCACAGAGCCCTGACCTCGACCCCGGAGATTGTGAACCAGGCCTTCACATCCAACATCAGTGCCTGACCTCATAAATGCTCTACAGAATGAATGGACACAAGATGTTGAGGTTCTCTTTGGGAGTGACTAGGATGGATAGGATCAGGAATGAGGATCATGTTCGATGCTTTGGAGATAAAGTCAGAGAGGCCATACTGAGATGGTTTAGACAAGTCCAGAGGAGAGACAATGATTACACAGGTAGAATGATGCTGAGGTTGGAGCCACCAGGCAGGAGGCTGAGAGGAAGACCAAAGAGAAGATTTATGGATGCGGTGAAGGAGGATATGAAGTTAGTTGGTGTGAGGGTAGAGGATGCAGAAGACCACACGAAATGGAGACAGATGACTCGCTGTGGCGACCCCTGAAGGGAAAAGCCAAAAGAGAAAACAGTAGATTGAATGGGCACAAATTCCCAGAGAAACTCCAAAATCTTGTGGAAAGCCTTCCAAAAAGAGTGGAAGCTGTTATAGCTACAACTTCATATTAAAGTTTATGTATTTGAAAGCAGTGTCATAAAAGTCCCCATTGATTTAATGGTCAGGTGTCCCAATACTTAGAATGTGTGGGTCTATGGGTGTATAGATGTCACATGGTGTATTACCAGTGTCACATGACCTCGGATATGGCATGATCACTGCGCAGTGGTTAAAGTCCTCATACAGTAATTCTTTCAATATGATTATCTTGGACTTCAACCCTTGCAACACCAAAAAATGTTTATACAAGCTTTGCAGTTTTTTTTTTTTGTTTGATTGTTCTGGCCTTTTGCTCGGATTGTGACCAGCCTGATTACAAGTACCACTCTCAGCCAGCTATTACGTTAATACGCTCAAACACTGCTTCTTGGAGAGGGCCTTTCCTCTCAGCTTAAACCCAACAAATGATCAGCAGAAAGAATACAAACACAGAGCTGCAAGTGGGTCACAGCTCTGATACAATAAGACAAGACAGACAGAGACGTCCTCCAAGGCCATCCCACATCCCCCTGTCGTTCCAATTAAGTCAAGCCCATCTCAGACACCAGAGCAGCAACACTTGCGTGAATGCAGTGAAGCCGGGGCCTTGTTTTCTCTACCTTTTTTAAAAAAGTGTCAGCTCTCACACAGTTTTGCCCTTAACCCAAAACGTATTCAATCACTCAAGACTTGTCTGGTGTCTGAGGTTCGCTTCTTTAATTTTGCACTGTAGCTACAAAGTTAATGAAAATATCAAGCAATAAGCACTATGTAAACTGCATGCGTAAATCATCATGTGTAGATTTATTTTGTCTTGACAGTCAAGTTAGATGAGCTGGGTTTTCTGGTTTTATGGCCACAAATTCTTAAGAATTAGTGCAACATGTTTTATTTGAAATGCTACAGACCGTTAAGACTAGGGGCAGTGGCAGATTTGGAGGGTGTAACTTTCCTGACAGCTTCATTTCTAAGAAATGAAGATGTCTCTCCATTGTAATGCTAATAAACTCAGTTGTAAGATCAGAGTGTGGCATATGAAGTTTGAAAAGTGTATATTGTCACTATCGGCACTGTATTAGAGAAGCAAAACATTGAAACAGCATTTCAAAGGTTTTTTTTTAGACCATCATGAAATGTTTACACAGTGTAAAGGCCAACTGGACATTTCAGGAACATGAAAACCTGCAGAGGTTTTCATTTGACAGATGACCGCAACAGTAGTAGTGGAGATTGGATGAGGATGGAGCTGTTTGCAACACAAGTGCTATAGAGTTTGACTGGTGGCGGGGCTCAGGACTGCAGCCATCCCTTTAATACTAATTAGACCAATTCAGAGGGTCATCTCATGTCACCTGTGTCTCTCTCCTTCCCTCCCTCTCTTTCTCTCTCCCTGTATGTGTGTGTGTGTGTGTGTGTTTGTCTATATGTACAGATACTTAGGGCTTAAAGGAAGTAGTTCCTCTTGTAATCCTCTCAGTTTCCTGTTGCTAATAATAGAACACACTTTGCAGCTAATGTTATGAATGGGGAATCCATGCACAATCCATCTAATTTGTGAATTTACTTACATTAAGGTGCACCCATTTGACAGGCATTCAATTATGCAGCTTTTATAATCACCATAGAAAAGCGTAATCAGCAGAATGGGATGCTGAAGCTGCTGCACGTGAGGATGAAGTCACCGTGCCCAGCGCCAAGTGTTAGAGTGGTATAAAGCCCCCCAGCACTGAGCTGTGGAGCACTGAAACGGTGTTTTCTCACTCGCTTATGATCTTGTAGCTGAATGTCATCAGCTAATCGCAGCAAGGTTCCATGTAGAGCAAACCTTCTCAGAAGAAAAGAGGTGATTACAGCCATATTCACAACTGGTAGACTAGTGGTCAGGGTGTTTCCCTGCAATCCGGAAGTCATGCGTTTGATTCCCAAGACTGCTAGTACTTGAGCAAAGTACCATCCCCACACACTGCTCCCTGGTTCCTTCTGTGTTCCTGGCTGCTTCAGTTGGTGAATGGGTTAAATGCAGAGGAAGACTTTTGTGGTGTTCACACGATGTTGTGTGCTCATGTGTGATAGAATGGTCACTTTTACTTCAATAAAGGGGCACAAACACTGTGTTGATACCCTTTACTTCAGAGGAACCTGCAAACATTTGGACATTTGATGTACCTCCATTTATCATAGTATATTGTGTTATTTGAGGATGTTCGTCAGTGTAGGTTACTCAATACAACCCCAAATAGGGGTAAAAAAGGCTGCTTGCTGCTTCTACTGCATTGCAGCTCTGCAGAGATGGAAGACCACTCCAATGATAAATGCAGAAGGAGGGGGCGTTCCCTCCTCTCTCACTTGCGTGCCCTCTCTCCTTTACCCATTCTTTCTGCCTCCCTCTATTTAAAGTGGCTTTATTGGCAAAGAATGCCTAATACTAGCAGTGATGATACTGAAGAAAGAAAATCCTTTCAGTGGGGCATCTCCATTCAGAATGCTGTGCGGTCCAGGACTCATCTTAATCCCTGTCTGGGAAACCCTAGTTGTATTTATTTTTGTTCTCTGCGTACACATATATACATATGACGGTGAAACAAGTGTGTAAAGTGTAGGTATTCTCTCTCTCTCTGCTTTGATTTGTGGCCTGGCTGCTTGGCCCTCTCTAATCGGCTTGTGTGCTGGCTGTGGGTCAGATGATCAGATGTACTGTAGTTAGATTAGAGGGTCACAAGGAAGGCAAAGAGGCTTACCCAAGAGAAGCCTCTGCCTCCCCTTCCACCCTGCCGCAGTTCTACTACTGAACAGCCCAGCTGTGTGCGTGGACTAGTTATTTAACAGTGATTATCAAGTGTGCCATTATCATTCACATGTTGCTTTTTCCCTTTAGGCAATAAAAAATGCATCATTTTGAGTTATGATCTGTGTTTATGGTCTTAAGCATCTTAGACACATATACAAGGCAGTACTGACACCTGGTGGTAGGTAAGGATATTGATAATCAATTCAAACCTGTGACGAGACGATACAAAATGGCGTCAGCAGCCTTGCTGGGGTTTAAAGTGGAGTATAAAGGCCATATGACCCATCATGGTTTATTGGTCACGGTGTCAAAAGGTCAACAGCGCTGACTCCTATGTCTCGTTTGAAAGAATATGGCCCTTTCCATTCCAAAGCCAAGCTCTCTGCAGGGTGCTCTCGACTCTAATGGGTTTGTTCCGCTGTGTAAGAATTTGACTACAGAAACAGGTGTGTAACTCTGCAGGACTTAGTTTAACAGCAGAAAGGGCAGCGGGGGCAATGAGCTAATCAAGGTAATTAGAGAGAGAAAAGGAGAGAAAGAAAGGTGAACTGTAGAAAAGAGAAGTGAGATGGTGAGAGATGAACTGGGAAAGATAAAGGTGTAGTGAAGCAGAAAGAAAGTAGGTGAGAGTGAAAGGGAAAGAGGAAGATAAAGGAAGAGAGACAGATGAGTAAGAGAGAGATAGGGCGAGGGGAATGGAAAGTGACAGACAGAGAGAGAAGAGATGAAGTGTGAAAGAAATGTGAGAGGTGGAATGTGAAAGAGTGAGAAGGGAGAGAAAAAGTTTGAATGAAAGTGTGAGAAAACAGTGAGAGATGGGAAGGAAGGGAGAGTTGGATTGAGATTGAAATGTGTGCGTGTGTGATACAGCAGAATGACTGAGCTTGAGAACGAGTCTTTCTGCAGTCCTCCTCAAACAGCATCACATCAACATGAACACACACAAACACTCTTTGAATATTCAGGTTCCTGGAATCTTTCTACATTTCTTCTTTATTGTTATTATGGATAGCTATTTATGGGATATATATTTATGTTAATTTACTGATGATCAGAAACAGTCCATTCTCTTTGAAGGGTGATCTTTGTGCAGTAGACTGTGGGGTTTAAGGGCAGGGACCATGGAATGTGGTGAACACACTCTCTGTAGCCTTTACTTGCCTTGTGGATTCTCCATTGCTTCCAGATAGTGAGGTCAGGACACCTATGCAGAGAATGCAGCTCCAAAAACATGACTAGTCACATCCACACCCATCTCCTTCACACTTTACACTCCCACATACAGTTCTCTTAACATAAGGCCCTTTAGCCTTATACACCAGTGTTCCACAGCTTTGTTCATGCAGGCATTTTGGTGCCCCTGACAAGCTTACCATACATTTGTTTGGTTTAACAAAGGACATTCAGTGCCATCCTGAAGTCATAGACAATATATATATAAAAAAGACTCTGTCAACTATGTATGTGTTTGTTAGTTTTACCATTTCCAAATGCTCTCCTTAAAGAATACCAGTGTTTACTTTTAATGGGGATGGGCATTATAAACAAAACCCATTCATGCTCTACATCGCTACCCCTCCCTCTGTCATGAACTGTTCGATTTTTAATAATTTAATGACTATTTGAAAATCATTATAATGCTATGTAGTTACGTTGGGTTTTCTAAGATTTGTACACAGTACTGTATATTCATCAAATTACAGAAAACTGATATTCTTCAAATATACACTTCTCAATCTGCAAGTAATTTTATGGGTTTTTTTTAGCCTGAAGCTTTTGTATTAGATAGAAGCAAAGAGTAATTAGTTATACTATCCTTAGTAGATAGTACTATAACTAACGTGGTTTCCTAGCTAATATTAAAGCTTATATTAGACTTGTTAGCTATATTTTGGGTTCCATAATTTTATTTAAAAGTTGAAAACCAAGACCCATACGTTCTGTGTTTTGTTGAATGTTGTACTGTTTTCCATAGTGTATAGTTAGACTTATAGTTATAGTTAGTTTTTAGGTTTTTGTGTCTAAGTTTTGCATATGTTATTGATCCTTGAAGCACAGTGTTTATGGGTAGGCATAAAATATTGCAGGCTTAATAGTAGCATATATGTTGTATGAATCTAGAACAGGCAACTTAGTTTCTATGTGTGTACCTTATGGCCTGTGGAGTAAACTGTATGGTTCAGAATTTATGTAGTGCTAGTTTACCATGTTATGGACCCTTTAAAACTATTTATGGCAAATACTATGAGGAGACCACTACAAACAGGTAGTGTAATGATAATATAGTGACATATAAAGACATAGCAATTCACTAAAGACTATTGATTTGTGATAAAAAAGGGTTAAACAAGGATCTGAGGTCCTATCCTTTGTAAAAAAAAAAACAAAAAAAAAAACAACAATATAGCTGCAAAATATATACACTGCTTTGACCTTTACAGACCTTGTTTGTCCAGTTGTGACGTTAGAGGTAGTCCAAGGCACAATAGATTGAGAAAATCCTCAGTTCTTGATCTATGTCAGAGGTAGCATAACTTTCACTCGACCGAATAGGTCTTTTCTTTTCTTTTTTTTTTATTATGTTTAAAACACAAGCTTTTCTGCCATTTTCTGGTTTTTGGGATTAGCTGCGTATTTCTGCCCCGGAATTATCTTGCTTGGTCTTTCATTTGAAACTGTGCAGGTGCATTTTGGCCTGCGATATTGTCAGTGTCTAAATAGAAGAAGTGCAATTTTAGGATTACTGAGATACACAGGGGACCAAATAGCTGTGAAAGACACTTGTACAATTAAACTGCTTATTAACAAGCAGGATTATGCTGGCAAATAGATGCTAATCTTCTAAATATGTTCCCATTGTGGAGGCTTTAGGCAGTGATTTAGAAAAACCCAGTGCAATAGGTTTTGTTGTACAGGCTGTTACTCATCACTTCTACAGCTCCAATATGTATAAAAGGCAATTTCTGTTCTATTGTGCAATTGAATAATCATTTCGTATCTGCCTTTTCCACAGACTCGTCAAACTTCATTCGTCAGCTGGACACAAAGGTCCGAATTTTAGAGGACGACAACAAGCAGGTGTTATCCCAGGTAAGAGCCAGTATACCCGGTTGTGTTGCGTTCAAAAGTATGTGAACCCTTTCATTGAGTAATGAGTACAACCTCATAGTTTGGCAGCAGCCTCGACGAGATGCTTTCTGTGACCTATTTTCTTTTCCGTTTCTGTATACGTTTGAGAAGTCTTTCTTGAATGGGCTGCTTCAGATCAGGCCACAGCATTTCACAAGAATTGAGGTCAGGACTGACTTGGCCATTCTTAAATATGTAATTTCTTCCATTTGAGCCTCTTTATTGTTGATTTACTCCAGTGTTATTGTCATGTTGTGTGACTCAATCTGCCTCATTGTGGACTGATGGAAGACCAAGGTTTTTTCACAATCCTTCTTTTACTCTTTCCAAACTTATGACCTCCAACAACTTTCCACCTGAAATGAAACCATTTTGTTTGGTCCAAATCACACATTTACGGCATTTATCAGACGCTTTTATCCAAAGCTCACACCTGAGCTGGATTATAATGTCAATCAAACTTGATTCATCTAGTTTTGTTTGATGAAAATATTTCTTCAGAAACATTGATAGTAATAAAGGCTTTGGAACAAAGTCACACAGTGAAATTTAAATGCTTGGTAAAATGTTTTGAGTAGAACAGAATATCCCAGGGACTGGGTGGGTGCCAGCCCACCGCGGATAGAAATAGGAATTTTTGGTTCAGTTTTGAACATGTTTTTTAAGGTGACAAACATCTTTTTCCATTCACAAGAACAACAACTTTTAAAGCATTATTCAGCCCTTATTTTAATACAAAGACCAGAACACCAGCTGAGAGCTCAGTTCCAGGAAATGTTCAGGCGTTTTCCTGGAGATGGACGCCGCAGTGTGACTGTGACTGAATGAGGAGCAGCCAATAATAATAATAGGAAGTTAAGAACGAAATCACAAAGCTCAGGTGGAGCTGTAGCGGTTTACAATACAGGGACTGTTCCATGTAACCCCCCCCCCCCTCCATACACACACACACATTTTCTGGTGAATTATGTTTCGTCTTCTAATACTGATCCTGGTCCTTCTGTGATTTTCTATTTTTGCCCTCAAAATAGACAAAAACAAACACTAAATACGCACATACCCACATAAACAGTGTTTTGTTTTGTTTTTTTTTAAGAAAAAGGACACAACCTCCCATAAGCTCCAGTAATCCTTTCGAGTGAAAAGCTATGAGCTGTTGGCACACAGCAGCATTCAGCACACAGAGAGCAGCTTTGGGGAGAAGAAAAGCCAGACACAGGATAATCATACACACATGCTATTATTCCCGTAAGCGATTCCATAAAAGAAAAAGTGAATAGGATACAGATCAGCTCCCAGACCTCAGAGAAAGTACTCTATTAGATAGATAATATCAAGTGAAAAACTGTCTCTGGATCAGGCACCGCACAGTCTCATGACACACACTAGCGTGGGGCAGCCTGGGCAGATCCTCTGGAGATGCTCCACACCCAAACAGATTAGTTGCGTGTTGAGTTCTTTTGCCAGGTGCAGCTAAGCTACATCACAGAGTTTCAGACAGTATTTATGAAGTGTGACGGGAGACCATTCCTCAGCTCCATAACTCAACATTCCTTCAACTTTTGACCTATAACACCACCCTGTTCCCCACATGGGCAGAGCAGGCTTTTTATATTATATGAGACAAAGAACAGAATTCACTTAGTTGTTTATCAAAAGTTTTCTTGTTGTTTTACTATACATTAGTAGACATTTCCTACACTTTTGGTTCTCCCAGAACCCTTTCTCAATGGATGATTCATAAAAACCCTTTATTAGAATAAATTATAGTGAAGAAACTTTTTAAAGCTGAAAGAACATTGACCTAATGGTAACACCCCTAAATTTCAGTTACTTTAGGTGAAAATTCTGTAAGCCTTTTAAAGGTTCTTCACACTTCGCAATCTTTCTTTTCTTTCCAACAGGTTTTTAAGGAACCAAAAGTGGTTCTTCTATGACTTAGCTCTGACAACCTTTTGTGGAATGTTTGAGGGTGTGCTTATGATCTTTATCAGAGCAACAATGTGCCAAGAAGTATCACTGAATGAGTTCACCACCAAAAAGTCATAGTGCAAAATGTACTGAACAGAACAGTGCAAAACAACTGTTAAAAAGATTTTGAGACAGTATTTTTTCTGGTATAGCTTCAGAGCTCATATGGTTTATCCTACGAGTCGTGAATTATTACATTGGATGGCAGCACAATACACCAGTATGTATAATCATTTTTGTAAGAAATTGAATGTGTTTGCCCAAACCATCAGAAAAATACAAAAGCAGACTTTTACAATATTTGGAAAGTCTTGTGCTGTGGTTTCTTTTCTTATGTTTGGAAGCTTGTCCGGGTTCGTGCAGGAGCCCAGTGCTGATGGTCAGATCTGTGCATGCTGCAGCTGTGTGTCCAAACACGGGGGATGTGTTTCCTCTGTGTTAGTCCCTCAGCAGCGCTCCAGTCCTGTTCCTGTTCCAGAAAGCTGGATTAACCAAGTGGAAATAAAACCGCGTCTGGAAGCAGGCTGAGCTCGGAGACACGATGCGTCCCGCTGGCAAGCTCTCAATCATAACAACCAGAATTCATCAATAATAATTCAGATTGCTGATGGAGGAGACTCTCTGCGTAATGACTGCTGCCTGAGAGACTTGGAGGGCAATTTATTGACTTGAGTGGCATCTTCATCCTCTAATCAAATAGATGAGATGGTAATGAGCAAGACAAGCTGTGACCCTTCCTCAGCCCTTCCGTTTACAAAACAATAGAAGAACAATGAAGATAAAGCTTTAATTTCGATATGAGTCCTGAGTGAAACGAGTAGATGAACAAAGTGTCACACGAGGACATTATGATCCTCTACGAAATCAAGTGCTATAAAACACCAGCTTAACAAATCGAAATGATGTACTGGTTGTCTGCTGGAGAATATTGCACACATGCAGTGTGGATGTCCCTCTAGATTGTTTGACATTTACCAAAAAAAAAATGGATTCCCAACAGTTTTCAAAAATAAATAAATATATTTACACATACATATGCAAAATTCAAGCTATGAAGTGAATACTATTTCTTTTTACAAGATCAGCAAAGAGGGTAATTTTGACCCACTGATCAAAAGAACAGAACAATTTGAAACGCCAGATCTGCAAAATATCCACCACAAATTACATACTGGTGACATAGTGCGGATTTTAGCATATTTAGAATGTTAAATATGGATGAAGTCCCATTAGATTTAGTGACATTTGCAAAAATGCTTGAGGAAAATGCATTGGCATTTTAGTAGTTCATCGATTTGTGTTGTTTTCTCTGTCCGTGTTCAGTCTGCCGTTAAGCAATGGTCCTTTAGCCACACAGTGTTAAAAGGAATTAATAGTGGTGTTGCATCCTAGTCTTTATCAGATCAGCATCAGAATTTCTGTATTACAGCTCAGTATTGTGTGTTCTGCATGTTGTTAGTTTAGTTGTTTTTAGCCCATGCATAATTTTTACATGCCTTTATGTATAAATACAATGGTTAAGTGTGTGACTATTTCACAGGGAAACATTGGAGATCTGAAGATGCTGAGGAAAGGACTGTCTCTGTATCACTCTGAGTCTCAGCTCTCCTCTCTGTCTAAGTACCAGGACACCCTGCAGAATGTACGTATGCACTACAGGCTATGTTTATTCACCCTCCACCTTCTCTGACCTCTACTGTTAAGTCTAAAACTATTTTCTTAATTCAAACTGATATGCTAATTTAACAACAGTTAGGAGTTCACGGCTACTGTGAAGAAAGATGACAGGCTTATTTTTTTTCAGTTGTAGGCACAGCTTTGGGCATAGCTAATAATAATAATAACAATAATAATAATAATAATAATAATAAAACAGGTGATGATGATCATAATTATCAATCATCATCATTATAATTGTCTTGTTTTATTCAAAGACACCATTCTCAGCTTGAGGACGCTTTATGTAGTACCAGCATTTTTTCCTTAATAGCTATGTTAATGAAGCTTAATCAAAATGTATTTATTGCTTTCAATAATTTAGAGACATGATTTTCATTGTGCGAGTTCAGAGTTCACGTGAATCTAAGCATAGGGTGATTGCAGTTTCTAGTTTTCATCACTGCCCAGTTAGAGGAACAATGATCTTTATAGCTTTTCTGCTTTGCTGTTGCTTTTTTTAGTTTACAGCTTATTCATTTACTCATAGTCCTTCTATTAAAACACTTTCCAGTAAAGTCTGGTAAATGAGCTAAAGGGATCACTTTAAAAGTAATTAAAGGTCCCATGACATGAAATTTTCACTTTATGGGATTTTTACACATTAATACGAGTTCTCCTAGCCTGCCTATGGTCCTGCTCCGCTGTTGAGAGAAAGACAGCTCAGATGGCCTGATCTGGAATTTGGAAAGGTTTTGGAAAGGTTACCTCCCTTTCTCATGGTATGCCCGCCCAGAGAATTTCACCCCTCCCTTAAAAAATAACCTCCACAGATTGTCAATGCGATCGTGTGAGAGGCCCCTCCTCCACCCTCCACCTTGCCCCGCCTCTCTCCTCCTCATAATCATTTAAAGTAATTTAATCGCTGTCTATGTCTATCTCTTTCAACGGTAATAACACACTGAATAAGCTGCATTTGGATACTGAAATAAATCCTAAAATTTTGGAGAATATCCAGCAAGCAGGAACTGAGTTTGGCCATGTTTGTTTCTGTTTAGTGGGCGTGACCTGTGACGTATTATCATGCGGCTCCCGCTGAGTTCCTGTCTAGTGTAAATACGGGCTGGTTCCCAGTTCAACTAAGACCTATATAAAAGCATAAAAAATCAGCATGTCATGGGACCTTTAAAAAGGTGCGTTGGAGTGATTTTATTGTAGAAATGTAGAGTATATATGTAGCTAGGCTTTAGTCTGTACTATTATGAAGGAAAATGAAATAATGACATTAAACATTGTCATTTTAGTAATTCATCAATATTAATCATTAGTTGGGTATGTAGAATCAACATATAAAAACAAGATAAAAGTGAGAAATCAAATACATTTCTGGTTGTTTTAGAAGATTTTTCACATCATGCTTCAGAGCTGTTTATTTAAATGCCTCTGAAAAATGGAGAGCAGACAACAGAGAGCCATGTGGTTTTGAGATGATTTCCTGCATGCTTGCAGGGGGTTGTGTAGCCCTGCAGGAGACATTCTGTCTCACTATGGTGCTTAAAGGATACCTGCTAACCTGGAAATGACCTGAAGGCAACTGTGTCTGAAATTAACTCAGACCATGAAAGTTTGTACTTTGTACAAAGTTCAGATGAATACTTTTACATTCGCCACACCGGGTTTTATTTCTCGCCTCGCTTTACCTCAGAGGCACGCTAGTCTAAAGGGCTCATACTGAATGCTTTTGAAGTCATGTTCTTTTATTGCAACAGGAGTTCTCCAGACTCAGCAACTTTGACGGTCCAAACCCAACACATACTTGCTTGTCCTCTGGAAGCTGGGAACAATAACCTGAATCACTGTGTAAACATCTCTCAGACTTCAGCAATAACACAGAGCAATAAAACAGGCCTGAATGGCTGTGCTTCACATGAGATTTTGCGTTACACTATGTTTATTTAGCTTCTCATTCTTAGCTGAGCCAGCATAGAAGCCCCTCATCATCTGTTCTCGCTGCTCACAGCCTCCATCCGCTGCTTCACTGCTGGATGTCTTAATGAGAAAGAGCATTAAAGAAATACCCCATTCTTTTTCTACCGAACCTCTATCCGCTACATCTGTCGTGTACAGTCGATTACCACAGATAATTATACTCATGTGTTTTACGGTTGCCAGAAAAGAACAGAATTCATTCATGATGAATCTCACTTATAGTAGAAGCCTTTGGGCAGTTTTTGAATTGTCGGTCAATATTTTTTTTTCTAAAGCATATATTTTTCTCTCATTAAATTTTCAAAAGTTATTTTTGAATGTTGTAAAACTTTTATACTTTTTTCTTTCGGGACCAGCTTTGCAAGCTAAAAGCGACAGAGGCAAGAAAAAACTCCCTAAAGCTTTAGAGAGACATTTTAGGAGAAACCAAGACTTAAAAGGGAAATCCGTCCTCCTGTGGTCGACACTGGATAACTAGGGAGAATGAAAGAAAAACACTACAGAGATGAATAACAATGAGAGACAAAAGTGTGCAGATGATCTGTTAGAATCTGTAGCAGTAGCTTCCATCTGAGTCGGTGTGAGTAATAATTAGTGAGAGTAGAAGTCAGGTTAGAGGGTGGACAGCATAGGCAGGTGACCCATGGTGGTCATACTGGTCTGGAGGGCAAGGAACTACGGTGATTGTCTGTTTGGTCCAGATGTGGTTTCTAAAATGAATACAATTTAAAATGAACTGTAATTGCTATTTTACTCTGTTGCCCCAGTGTTTGAAAGTATTTTTGTATTAGTTTCATATTTATATTATACACTCTATTATACAGAGATTTGAAACCTTTATTTGCAGAATTCAGCAACTGCCCAGTGGCTTCTGTTATAAGTGTGTTTCAATCAGCAGACTTTCTGTTCTTTTCTAAATACAGGGAAATGTGTCGGTTATTATCTGTGGCAATTGATGCCGTGCAGACAGATGCAGATGCAGCTGATAGAGATTATGCTGAAAACGGTTGTTTTCCTTCAAACAAACACTTCTGTATTTAGAGACTGTTCTTCGTCACCTCCTCTTCATCACCACCCACGTTCTCTCTGTCTTTTTCTCTCTTGCTGTTTTGCCGTTTCACTCCCTGAGGTGGTGATCTTTCTCCTCCGCCTCCTCTCCTCAGAAAAGGTCACGAGCAGCCCCGAGGATGGCAGAGCCCCCACTTTAGCTAATCACAGCACTCATGGGCTGTGACAGGCTAAAACTGCGTGCTCGGCCCACTTTCTGTATGGCGGGCAGCTTCCACAGGAAGGAGAAATCAATTAGAGTGCACTGCGGGTTTCATCCAGAGAGACGACAGGGCTTATTTTAAACTCCTGTTTTTTTCTGAGTGAGGCAGGCAGCACAGAGAGAAAGTAGGGAGAGAGAGAGAGAGACCCTGTCTCTGGGTTCACTGCTTCATTAGCATGGCTTTGAACTTTCACTTCAAACACAGAGGGATGATGATGACTCTAAATAATGCAGGGACGTGCTGCAGAAACAGTAATCAGGGCCGCTGGTAGGGCGAGACGGTTGTTAGAGTACCTGAGGAACAGGAGTATCAAAAAAAATATCCCCATACACATTGACCTCATGCTAATCCCTCCTCTACTGGAACTAACTCAAGAAAGTTTTAAAACCTTTTTCTACCTCTAAAGAACTATTGCAGCTGTCTTACTAGAGTTGAATAGTGTAATATATGGCAGACTTTTACTCCCTGATTGGTTAGGGATCAATTATTTGTGCAATTTCCCCAAATTTCCACAGATTACTCCAGTTGAAAGATCATATATTATGACAAATGGTGTATGATGTTGTATTTTTCTACCGTTTGATTTATCAAAATTATTCAGTTTGTGAAACTCTTCTATAACAGGCTCATGGTAGTCAGCTCTAAAAATGATATTCTCTATTGGCAGTTTCTTTGCAAACCCCTGTAAGAAAAGATTTTATAATGAATTGATGTTTGTATATTCGGCTATGGGAATCATGTTCATTGCAGTTGATGTATTGTTACACCTCTAGACAGTACTGGATGTTCCATCCACAGCTCAGCCCAGGGAGAGTCTGCTGGTACCTGTAAATGAGCAGCGCTCAATAACAATAACACCACGCCACGCAGCTGTGCCTGTAACCAGGGGTTGTTATCCCACAAGACCATTATTACTAAGGGAGTTCCACCTTCTGTCAAATCACTGCAGTTATTACTGCCAGGTTGTAAAAATAACAGTTTTCATAAATACTTGATCCATTCTGCTATTAATACTGTCCGATCTACACACTGTAAATCTGCACACACTACAGATTCATACCGATTTTCATTCATAGTGCTGTTTTTACTTCAAATTACTGCTGCACTGTAAACCTATACACACTACAGAATCACTTTGCATTTATTATTGTATGGTGGTAAAAGAAAACACACACCTCAGATTCACACTGGATTAAATTCACTGCAATTATTGATATGAGACTCTATATTCATCACACACTCCATGTTCATGTCGGATTAAAATGACAGATCTATTCACTTAAAACCTAATAAATTACCACTCCTGGTAAAACTAGTCTTTCCCTACAGAATTGAGTCCAGGTTGAGTCACAAATGTTTCTTAACCCAGATCAAATGCAGTGGACTTGTCCTGTTAACAGCCTGTGGATTAAAGTCGACAGCACTGTGATGTATTAAGTCTGAAGACCGAATTAAACTTAATTAAATATGACGTCACTGGAGAAAATGTGGGTGTCTGTGCAAATATACCTCCATTCTTTTTCATTTACAGCATTTATTTTGTGGTGTTCAGCCTTAATCTAATCTGACATTGGATTTGATGTTGTTAATAGGTGTAGCATGCTAATACACATGGCTCTATTGATTAAATAGATGACAGATTTGTAATTTAAGGTATTTGTAGACCTCTTTTCGTATCCCTTGTTGAGTGGATGAATTTGTCCAGGCTAACTGGAGTCTGAACTAAGGCCTCACTGATATGAAAATTTTAGAGCCATAAAAAAAGGAGTGTAATTATTAGATTTTATAATTCAGTAGTTTAGTTGAGCCTTACTGAACAATATGACTGTCCTTTGCCAAACTTTGTATTGTGAAATATGACTGTTGGTTCAGTCACATCCCTAAAATATATAGCATATTTTATTTTCATGCAAAAGAATAGTTCACATACACGACATGTTTTGACACAGGTTTTTCCTGTAATCAGAAGATTTGAGTTTGTATTCCAGTGATGTCATTGGTGACTGTCTAAGTCCAGGCAACCAATGCACTGGTAGGGAAGGCACTGATGAGACACAACAAGATATCTAATTTAATCTGAACCCTTATCAGTGGTATCTGTAGCCACGCCCCCTCAGCATCCTTTAGTTTTATTTATTGCCTATGAGTTTAGTCAGTCATAATGGATTTACTGTATAGGGCCTTATGTCTTTTATCTCAGGGTAATAGCCTGTGAGGGCTTTTTTATTGCTCTGTAAGCCTGTGGAAAGCAGAGGGTGGCCTAGGGTCAAGCTCTTCTGAGTTTGTCTGGCACTCTAAGAAATGGTCAGTCGTGCTCTGTCTGTTTGTTTTTTTGTGAAGATTTACTCACGGTCAGCTTCTAAGCTTGTGTTCTCAGCTGTGTGGGCTAGCATCTCGCTAGCCGGCATTCGAGTGGCTTTGGGCCGCTTAGCGCATCATCTGGGGCTTCGCGCCTCTAAAGTCAAGCCTGGCTGGGAGGCCGTCCAAAGTAAATGGAGGCTTTCAAATGCTCCTCAAATGAATGATTAGGATCCAGTCCAGGCAGAATGTTGGTAATCCTGCCGCTTCAGTGGGGTAGGGGTGTGTGGGACGGGGTGGTGTCCTCCGGCTTGCTGCGCTGTAGGTAGCTCTTAGTATCGAGGGGGATGCTGTTTGCTCCCAGAGGACTTTTGCTGGCCAGCAGCTCAGAAGACTAATGCTGTGTAATTAGGGGCCCCCTCTGAGCCGATCACACAGATGTTCTCTGTGGCATGGCTCCAGATAGGAGCACAGCAACATGGGTTGATTGGTTTGTCGTCTCTCCATCAGATTGTATTAGTGTAATGTCACCATAATGTCACATGCACCAAGGGATTTCACTCGGATCGTCATGATGAAACATACTAACATACCTTTCTTGGAATGTGCGTGACGGCTACAATCTATTACATAATAAAAACGTACATAATTCTCATTTTGAGTGGGAAGTTAATGTCATGTTTGAGTACTGCCTCAATTCAGTGTTTGACATGTTCTGTGAATTTGACATCTGCACTGAATTGTAAGTTTGGCCCAGTGTCCAGAGTGCCAAGAATCTGGACCCAGTGCTGTTAATTTTGGCCTGTGAGCAATGGTGGACCTCTGTCAGATCTACAGGAATAAGGTTTTCTCTGTTATTCTGCTTAGGTTTTACAATGAGAAAAAATGATTTTGATCTGTAAGGCAACAATGTATTTTTGTTTTTGGTGAGAGATTCAGGTTGTGTGATTATAGATGTGATCTGTCTAGGGGTGGAGAATATGAGGAAAGCATTACTACAATTTACTTTGATGAGTATATTATGATTATGATAAGTACTTTGAAAGCATCCAAGCAACTGAGAACATGTAGGGAACAACAATCGGTGTAACTAACGGTAAGATTTTTTGGCCCTATACTTTTTGCAAAAGAACAAAACAAAGTCATGTGTTTTATAGCGATTTTAAAGGCATAAATGAGCTGTGCATACTAATGATATCCTTTGAATAATGTTAGTGAACACTGACTTTCATTGTCAGCTATGTTAGCATTATAGAATGAATTGTTCCTTTAGATGTGACACTTCTGCCTTTGTCTGTTCAAACTTGTTGCAAACCTTAAATATTAAATATTATGCCTCATATGGTAAATTATGTTGTACTGTTCCATATCACCCACTATATGATGTAGTAATATGATTGTAATTTTAATTGTAACATTTTAATTGCAATCTACTGTAAGAAAAGATTTCAAAATGGATTGATGTATGCTCGACTAAAAAAATAATGTACTTTTTAGAATTGATGCATCACAGTTAATGTATTGTTACACCCCTAGTCAGTACTGGATGTCACATCATCAGCGCAGCCCAGGGAGAGCCTGCTGGTAGCTGTAAATGAGCAGCACTGGCCGAGTGTAAGCTGCTGCTCTTCTCTCTCAGCGCTCTGCTCCCGGCCCCACTGCTGGAATGCCGGCTCAATTGTTGTGGATTTAACGCTAGACTGGAACTCAAAAAGCTGTGTCTAAACAGGGCCGCGCGAGGCCTTGCCCATTCAAAGAGCTCTTTGTTGATGCACTCAGTGTTCCGTACCCACGAGGGGTGCGCTAGCAGAGATGAGTCCTAATGAGATGATTTAACCCACATTGTGCCTGGGTTAACTCCGAAAAACAGGCCCAACCTGTTCCAGCAACTTAGATACCTACTTCCGAATTGCAACTGAAATATCGCATCTTTGTGACGGATGAGAGTGTGTAGGTGTGTTTGTTTAGTTCAGTGAGTCAAAGCACTTTTATTGAATGTGTGTTTTTCCTCCACAGGGTACGGCCCGGCTCCCCATTGGAGATTTGCCATCCCCCATTACAAGCTATCTGCCATCAGCTCAGAAACCTGAGGCCGTGGTTCATGCCATGAAGGTAGAGCCACCTGCATTTAACCTCAGCCTTTTGAAATCCCATCAACAAATCACTGATAAGGTCTCATTAAATGCCAGAACACACAGACCCAGCAAACACAAACATTTGTGACTTTATAATACACTCCCCATTCACAGTGTTTTGGAATGACCTCCTTCAGTCTCATTGTTCTATAATATCTTCACCCATTCACAGTGTTCTAGAATGTCTTTTCCTGTTCCAAAATAGTACCCCACCAGTTATGCCAGTCTTTTCATCTTAGCATATTAATGTTGACTGCCCTCATATTTCCAGATTATTACTAGTTTGAGTTGATGTGCTGTTTCAACCAGTCATCTGAAACTAGAACCTGTTGAGAGACAGTCGCTTCTGTGATTGAAATACAATCTGCACATTGGCACATAATTTGTGTATTTCTTCATTTGTTTACACTGTAAATATGTATTTTGTTTGTCCTCATTAGATTTTACTATACATTTTTTTTTTAACTCCATGAGCAAAATCTGCTAAAGCCTGCATGCCAAGAGAACACTCTAGAAGTTTGCACAATGTCTGCATTATACCCCGACCTAGACAAATAGCATAATTATCCGGCCCTGTGAACTTGCTCAGTAATGCATATGACAAGTCTGCATATTACATAAGTCCTGAAAGAACAGTGACTCGTTTGTTACTTGTTTGTTTATCATGTTTTTGAGTTTAACTTCAAGCTCATGCTGTAGGTTATGGATAAGTGACTACATTTAACCGCATTAGCAAATTGAATTGCTTATTCAGTTTTAAAGCTGTTTATGATTTGTATAGGTATTAGCAACAAAGTTAGCATAAAACAACTTATTGACAACTTTTCCTATTGATAAGACCATAGCTATCAATGAAAAACATTTTTTGTAGTCATCAGAAACCACAACACACCTCTTGTGTTTTTCAGTCACATCAACTTTTACATGAGTAATATTAGATTTGCAATAGACTTGCATCCGGTTTTTAATAAACCACAGGCACCAATCAAGAACTGTTTCAATATTTTCAGTGTGAAGTCAGACAGGCGACACTGGCGTAGATATAATGATCAGTGTCAGTCAGCTACCACTGTTTCTTCAAAAACACTCAGCATATGATTATTATATGCTAATT
>JBBPDC010000001.1:44163717-44178532 GCA_037974485.1 Hemigrammopetersius urotaenia
TTAAATGCAGAGGTTGAATTTTGTGCTGTTCACACTGTGTGCTGTGGTGTGTTCACGTATGACAGAATGATCACTTTCACTTTCTTTTCTATAAGGCTGCAACAGTAAACGTTTTTATATTCAACATTCAAAAACTTTCATATTCGGTCAATTGGGGGGGGGGGGGGGGTGGTAGGTTGGAGCTGATTATATACTACGCAGATAAATGTTCGCAGACTTTTTAATGCTTGCTACACCAGCCCCTTAACAATAGTGCAAAGGCCAGTCATTAGAATAGCACTGTCTCCATAAGAAGCCCTGATTGTATCCCCTTCTCCTTTTGCGACACATCAAAATGCCTAACTTTGATCAGTTATAATGACTATCTTTGAAATAATGTGTACTGGTAAAACATACAGCATAATGCAACATACTACTCATGTCAGTATGTAGTACAGTAACCATCATTCAATCTGTAGCATGTCAAGATGTGAGTAGATTCTACCAAATAATCTTAAGACGAATCTTCTTTACTTATTCGTCTATGTACTGACTCATAAATGTTTTTGCATGTTACATTATGGCAGGCAGAATATCATGAAGATGGCCATATTTGGCCAGAGCTGTGCATCATCTGGTTATTTTTGGCTAGTGGGTAGAATACTTGCCTCTGGACCAAGAGGTCATGGGTTTGAATCCTACCTTCAGCATGCCTGAGCAAGATCCTTGTTTGTAGTGTACTATATATCACTTACTACCTTTGGGAACAAAGAATATGCAAGCTGTATGAGTTTCAGTGATAGTAGTCTAGTGGGTAAAACACTTGCCTGTGAACCCGATGACCACAAAAATGCAGGTTCAGACCCCCCACTTTCTACCATTGTGTCTTTGAGCAAGACACTTAACTTTTAGTTGCTCCAGGTGGACTGTCCCTATAATTAATGATTATAAGTTGCTCTGGATAAGGGTGTCTGCCAAATGCCATGTTACCTTATTATGCCAGCTTGGGATTCGAACCCACAACCTTCTGATCGCAGGGGCAACTCCATAACTACTAGGCCACCACCTGCCAACTACGACTGTCGTTATAGTTGATTGTAATTGATTATAAAGTCCTAATAGTAATTCAGTTTAAAAACCACCTTCAAAGTGTGCAGTTTTATCACTTTCCATCTTGTTTGTTTGTTTGTATTGTGCTTGAACAGGACATTGGGAATTATGTATTCTGTTGTGCTCATGTTTGATGCTTTTGTATCTGTCAATCAGAATGTAGCAGTGCAGCACCTTCTCCAGGAAAGGAGTGGGAGGAGTACGTTCAGATTCGCACCCTGGTGGAGAAGATCCGCAAGAAACAGAAAGGTGCACTGTCTTGTTTACACAAACAAGAATTATGGAACCCCACTATTTTTACCCAAATGTTCCCCCCTGATGATTCTGTGTTCTGCTGTAGGGGTCTCTGTGGTGTTTGAGAGCAGCAGAGAGGATTATTTTCCAGAGCTCATGGCTTGGGCAGCAGAATGTGGGGCGTCCTGCGATGGTTTTGAGATCGCTAACTTTGCCGATGAAGGATATGGTCTTAAAGCCACCAGAGACATCAAGGTTTGTGTTGTGCTCTGAATATTGGTAAGAATCCTATAGCCTTTTATGGATGTCACATATCTAGGGGGTTCAGCTCTGGTCATGAAGGTCTAGAGCCTAGGGCTGAACCGATGTAATCAGCTGACCAATATCCGTATGATGATGATTCAGTTTTTTCAATGTGAGCATCAAAAATCTTGCTGGGACTTAAACACATGATGTCCTGGTGATAGGAAAAGTCTATATAGAGCTGTGCCACTGGGGAACAAGTAATGCATCCAAACCCAATTTTTATTACTAGAATAACTTGTTATAACGTATCAGTTAAAGAGAAACAAGAGGTTAGTAAGCGAAAGCAAAACCACACAGTATTATGCAGTAAAAAACTGAAAATCATATTGGTGTGTAACTAAACCTATTCACGTGTTAAATGTAAATGAAAATTATGTTGTAATTGGTGATTAAAATTTTATCCCCTTAGAATTCAAGTCAGCCATGCATGTCCATAATGGTTTGGGTCAACTCCTACAATGTTAAATTCCAACCCTAATGTAATACTCTTGATTCAGGTTACAAGGTCTTCAGGACATGAGTATTAGTGTGTTTTAGTGGACCCTGGTATATTTAATGCCTTTTTATATAGAAATGTTTTGCGCCCTGTGAATTTCAGTATCTTTCCAGTTGAATGTTGTTGAGTTGATCTATGATCAAATCAACAGGTAGTTAATGACAAAAATCTATTTTATCCACTTCCTTATAAATGCAATGCAATTGCTGTTGCATATAGATGTAATCATTGCCATTTTCTTCAGCACAATTTGTTAGCTTATTAAAAACAGCCAGAATTGCAGCATAACCTGAGCACTGAAGGTTGAGGAAAAGAGTAGTTATTGATTGGTCATCTTTTGAGTTCAGCAGTCAATATGCTTCCGTATGGCTGCAGCGTAAGTCCCTATTGATGTTTTCAATTGCCCTCATTCATGCTGGTCGAAACCCAAAAGCTGTGGTGTACTCAGCCATTAATGACCCAAGACAACACAGTGAACAATTACAGATCCTTTCAGATTATGCTCATTTAAATGGATTGTGTTTAAATTTGTAGATGAGAGACTAAATCTTTTCTGCACTGTTTGGCTCCTGTCTGGTCTGATTTTGAAAAGTTATGTATGACATTTGGTTTCTTTACCAGATGCACAATTCTGCTGTGTCCTGAATCTCTTTCCCTTTTACTTACTTACTCACCCTGTCATCTACAGGCAGAAGAGCTGTTTCTTTGGATTCCCCGGAAAATGCTGATGACCGTGGAATCAGCTAAAAACTCCGTTCTTGGTGAGGATCTACGAAATGTGTCTTGATCCATAACCTTTTGAACTCTAGACTTTTCTTAGATCTCAAGCAAGAAAAGAGCTTGTTTTTTTCCTGTCACTCAATGATGGAAGAAAGCTTTAAGTTGGTGTCAGTTCATAGGGGTCTTATACTAATAACTTTTTGGACTTATTTTCTTATGGCTTTTTCCATCTTCGTGCAAATGGATTATCTTGTATTTAACCTCTTCTTAAAATCTCCTTGTTTCCACTTTTGACATTCATAGAGAAAAATCTCTTTTGTAGATTAAATAAACAATTATTAAATTGGTCTATATATTTTAATAGACCTGCGTATGCCTAGTGTTTGTGAATATACTTGGATAAAGCTCACATTGGTTAAACAGTTTGCTGTCCCTTCAATCTGAAGGCCCTTTATACAGTCAGGATCGGATTCTGCAGGCTATGGGCAACGTAACACTCGCCCTCCACTTGCTCTGCGAACGGGCAAACCCAGCTTCTCCCTGGCTACCCTACATCAAGACCCTGCCCAATGAGTACGACACCCCTTTATACTTCGAGGAAGAGGAGGTGCGCCACCTGTTGGCCACTCAGGCAATTCAGGACGTCCTCAGCCAGTACAAGAACACAGCACGTCAGTACGCTTACTTCTACAAAGTTGTCCATGTGAGTACAAAACCTTCTAATTATTTAATGAGTTAAATATTGTACTGTCTGGACCTAATATTATTGACTTCTCTGCCTTGCAGCTTTGTTGAGAGTCTTGATCACTTATCTAAAAAGTAAAGCGGCCCCATATAGTCACGTGAACACACCACACCACACAGCGTGAACAATGTGAAATTCTGTCTCTGCATTTAACCCTTTCACTGAAGCAGGGGGTTGCCACCAACTTGGCCCATGCTACCTTGCTAAAGGGTACCTCAGAGGTGCCACTAGTATTCCATGGATTCGACCCCACAACCTTCTGATCGTAAACGCTAGGCTACCCACTGCCCTGAACAGGTCCTCTTTATAAGAACCAAACTCGGTCCTCTAGAAGTGGTTCAAAAAGTGGACCAGCAGAAAGGGAATTCAGCTCTTTTTCTGTTCACAGTTCATTTGTAAGGGAACTCTGTTTTCTTTCTGGTCCACTTCAGCTCTGTTCATACTTTGGTCATCCAACCTGCTGCCGTTGTTTCTTAGCAAAGTAAAAATTAAAAAGGCTATTAAAACGTATTAACAAATAAAAAGTTGCTTTATAACAACACCTGTCAAACACTTGTCATTAAGTTAAATATAAGGTGGTTAGGCATAATGTTACTCGCGATGTACTCAACTGCTTCAGAACAGATGACACTATTGACTTTTACCCAAGACTTTAAGAGTCATTGGCTTCTTTAAGCCTCTGCTGCCACAACTTATTCACACTCAGTAGCCATATACAGCTGTCCTTTACTCTGCTCAGTGATCAGGTGTGGAAATCAGGTTTTAAAAGGTTTCTAGCTGTTGGCAGCACATTGAAGATGGGTAAAAGGAGCTTTATAATGCCCTCTTGCACCCAATTTCAGGGGCTCTGATAAGCTGCCATTGACATGGCTCAGAGCCTGAGAGCAGTGACGCTGTAAGACCAGCAGGGGGCGTTGTTCATCCCTTTAATAAAATGCCCTCCAAGACAAATCAAACCACAGCTTAACAGGACAAAGTGTTAGTCTTTTGTAGTCATATCCATTTGACGAGCTTTTTAAGGACTGACATTAATATTTCATTAAAGATAATTATAACTGATATTAACAATGGCAACGTTTAATGTCTCTTCTTCTGCCTGGATCTTGTCAGATTTTTTCAGTGAGCAATTTTGTATCGGCTTTCCGCTGTGGAGTATTATAGTTCAGTGCTGCTGAAATTTCAAAGGCTGACTTAGAATGATTGAATGAGGCTTTCTTTGCTACATGCTGTGTTTATTTTTGCATGATTTGTAGCCCATGGGCTCACATAATATATTAGGAGAACTGAGTTGCATGTGGAGTCACTAGGCCAACAGATCAGACAAAATAATGGAAACACAACCCAAAAATTGAACTTGACATTTGTTTATTAAACCATCCTTAAGTTTCTTATTTTAGAGTTTACAGTAGTTCTCGTTTCATTCTTTTCATACAGTCTAGCAGATCTCTGTCTGCTGAAGAGATAAAAATTCAGCCCACTCATTTCTACATCCTGTTTCAAACACCTGACTGAGAGATCTGAGGATGACAGGTTTTCATGTGTTCCTTAATCTCTGAATTTATCTTGTAATGCGGATTCTCTCATTCAAAGCGCTGCAAAACACAATGTTCACACCATGCGTGACAGACCGAGCTGAAAGGAGAGGCGACCTAAATAGAAGGATAAAAATCGTTTATCCTAATCAAAAATGTATAAATAAGACTTGCAGATACACACGACTACCTCTGGAATGTGTGTCGTGATGACACCTGCCCTTTTCTTTTTGGTCTAAAGTCACATTTGTTCACAAGATGATCTGTGAGATCTCAGGGGAGACGGGGCTGCTGGTCAGAACTCTGGTTTGTGAGTGCAGTCTGAAAGTGTGTGTGGTGTTTTGTTCTGGGCAAATCTTGTATTGTGATGGCCAAAGGACAAATTAAGAGACATAAAATCTGTGGCATCTGTTCTTTTACGTGACTTTCACATTTCAGCATTGACTGACTAGTGTGATCCTAGTGTACCTGATTTGTAATTTTTTTATACTGCAATTATGCAGCTGTGAACTACATAGGATACCTTTGCACTGAACCTTGAGGTTTATATGTAAGCTGGAACAGGATATGATTATTCTATATAAAATATTTACATTTATATAGATTAATTGTTGCATAGACTGTAAACCTTTCATTTTGACAGCATGTCCTCCCTTTATGAAATGTGTTAATTGAGGCGATATTACTCCCAGATTTAATTCAAGGTTTTCAATTTGTCAAGTAACTCTCAAATGTGCAAATGTGACGTTTTTAAGTGACACGCTGATATGGCGATTTTATTTAAACGTTTCTATGATCAGACCAATAAATACCACCCTCCCTCCTCTTAGCTATTAAAGAAGCAATAATCTGCTGTGCTCCTAAGAATTTCACTCAAAATGTCTGCCAGTGCTTTTTGTCTCTTTCATTAGATGACTGTCAATTAGGAAAAAGGTAATATTTCACATTATTGTCAAGATAAGCCATCAAATATTCATGGGAATAGTTAATGTATTTGTCATTGTGTCACCGAGTCTATTGACATTTTTCTTTATTAAATGTTTTCAGGTCCTCAGATGGGGGGGGTTGAGTAATTAGGCTGAGCTTTATTGTTTTCCCTACCTCAGCCATGTCTTAATCAGCCGAGTTTGTGCCAATTTGAATACAGTAATATGTCTGTGACAAATAATTAACAGAGGAAATCTTGTATCCTTTGGCTCCTTTCATCAAGGAGTTCATCAGTTTTGGAAGAATGTGTGTTTGGTTGGTGCGCTCACTTTGGTTGGAGCATTTCTGGAGGGTTTCACCAAACCTGTTTCTGTCCACTGGGTGGCAGAAGTGGGTTGAGTATGTGTTTGAGATGTATGAAATGAACTGTAAGTCTGAGGCATCGGCTTTGGGCATTTCAGAACCTCATCTGTGTCTTAACTTGCCGGAGAACCAGATGTTTTGCACTTTTTCGGCAAAGTCTCCTTTCTTAATGGCTAGTAAGCAAAATGGCCAATGCTAATGACTTAGAAGAATGTCTCTACATACATGTCTAGGATCAGTATGCTTGTTAGTCCAGGGCGTTATGAAAGGGTTCAGAACTGATGTGTGCATATAACTTATAACTCTATTTCTTGCTTGGCTAGAGATTTCTCTCTTTTTCTTTTTTTTTTCCCGCGGACATGGCAGGCGGGGGTGTCACTGTGGCCCCTTTGGAGAGTGTCCTGTCCACACACTCTCTCTCTCCTCTCCTCCCCTCTTCCTCTCCTCAGGTTGTAGCCGGTGTCACTGTAATGACTACTGTCAATGTCAGCCTCTCTTCTGAGGCGGCCGCAGATGACCGGGCTGGAAAATTAGCTTGTCGCATCGGCTTTGAATTGAATTGACCTGATTGTACCTTCCGCACATGTTGAGAAAGGAGACTGACAAGCCCCCCCCCACCAGTCCCTGCTATACTGCCCCCACCTTTCCCACCCGCATACCTCTGTCTAACCCCACCCCCCCACCCCCCATCTGCATGGGCTGGAAAGGCTAGGCCCTCTGTCTGCTGGAATTGGGGAATCTTTTTATATATATATATGTATTTTCTCCTGTGAAGAGGGATAGGCTGTTGTCAACGGCGACTGCCCTCTGAGGCGTATCTGAGTGCCTTTCCTGTCCGCAGGGGACCAATGATCGCTGTGCCGTCCTCACCGGGGCTGTGTATGTGCGTGAATGTGTGTGGGGGAGGTGGACCTCATAAGGTGACCCCCAGTATGCAGCGAATGCAAAGTAACCTTGGTGTGCTGCACCTGCCGCCGTTGATGAGAAATGAATAGGGTCCCTGCGGTACTCTCTCTCAACCCCACCCCCCCACCCCCACCCTGTATCTCGCAAGATATTTTGCCCTTCTTGGTGTAGCGAGCGAAATGAGGGTTTGTCACATTGCGCGCATCTATGTTATCTGCATTTTTGTTTTTGTCTTGTTTTGATCAATGGGATAATGTTTTGGAATGTTTTAACCCTTAGAAGCTGCAGTTATTGCGAGTGATAACAAAAGCTTGGTGTGAATTATGTCTCACACGCCGTAGAACGAGCAGAGGAATTCTGTTGAAGGTGCAAACTCTTAACTTTTAGACCATCCCAGGTAGAAGATTGAGTTTGCGTTAGAGTTAGACAAGTTAGAGTTTTAAATGTTATGCTTGTTTTGCAGACAGAAAAAAAAAACTCCTTTGTCACTTTGCTCTATTTGTCACATCGAACGGAACAAATATGAAGTCGAAGTGTAGACGCAAACCTGTCGATACAGAATGAAAATAAAACAAACGCAATTCTCTGTCTAATAATCATGTTGTTGTAAGTACATTTAAACTAGATGACAGTGGCAACTCTTGTCTATTAAGGGTTGAAAAACCTGAAGCCAAAGATGGACCATTAGTGATGCAGCCCGTTTTATAATTGAGGAAGGAATCAATGCAGATTGAACCGCAAAATGCAGATGGAACAGTGTTTCGGATGGGGTAAGGACCCCAAAAACCCTCTGAGGACCCAAAGCCTTCCTTATGCAGACCAGCGGCCAATTAGCTGTTTCCCGTTGGCTCGTTAAAGAAATCTGGTGCTCGACGTGAGGGCTTTTGTTTTTTAATTGATTTACAGGACTCCCCCCTCAGTTCCTCTCCCGGCCACCACACATGGTTCCAGTGTGGGCTGCTGTAGCACATGATGAATTACCTCTCTCTGGTGATGCTAATGCATCAAGAGCTCTAGCCACACAAGACCCCCTCTCCCTTTCTTTCTTTCTCTCTAAAAAAAACTCCACCCTCATCAACTGCACCACCCACAACCACCTCAGGACCCCCCTCCTTGTCGCATTTTTCATGTGTTGTTTTTCTTCCTGACTGAGACTTTGGATGGATCCAAGTCTTGGATATTTCTTCAGGTTGGGCAGAAGTGGCCCCTGAAGAGGTCTGCACCATTTCCCTAGAGCTTTTTGGCTCCGTCCAACTAATTATGGCCTTAATTGAATCTATTAACGTGTCCAGGTGCTCCAAAGTTGCTGATCTCAGCGGACTGAAAGTGCTGTTAATTCCTCTTTAACCCTTTAAATCCTAAAGGCCTGTATACTGGTATACACTTTATTTCCTCACTGGCATATTCGTTTCAAAGTTACAGAATAATTAATGTTACGGTTAATACAATATGGTTAATAGCTTACTCCCTGAATGAAGACCATGAGTTATTTAGGTTTGGTTCAGTCAGTAAAGTATGATGAGAGATCTGCTTTTCGAAGATTTTGGGCCTTATTTCAGTCAAGCTTCTAATGCGCTTTATTTATTATTTATTTATTTTTGGACATGAAGCTGTGCACAGCCCCTTCACTCAAGCCCAGGCCCTTGCATTCTCAGTTGCTGGCTTTACACACTGCTTATCTTTTAATGGTTGTCTATCAGAGGCTTGTGAGCACCAATTTAAAGCTGGTCTGCGGATGGACCAGTCCTTCAACATTCACTTGAAGGAGAAAAGCAGGGGTGTGGGCTCGGGCTACATCAGTTCGTCACCAAAGATGATTAGTTAAGACCATGACATAATGTTTGCATGTGACATATGAACATTGTTCAAGCAACTGAGGGAATATGATGCCATTTATGATAAAATACAAATGAAAATGAAAGCCCTGAACTTTTTGAATAAAAAAATAAATGCCATTTTGCTTTTCAAAGTTTTATTAACTGTATTCTGTCTTTGTGACCAAGTCAAAGATGCCAACACAAAAATTCAAAATATGTTGCATGTCTGCTGTTACTCTTTTTCTCAGAATCTGATCAAATGTACTAACTTTGTTTTGTAGGGTAAACCTAAAAACTTGCATTTTGTTTAGTGTTTTGTTTGGAAGAGTGTTTTGGGTTTTTTTTAATCATTTTTAAAGCACTATAATGATATCACATTGACTTAAAATTAAAAATGAAATAATTGTTCTTCATATTCTTATGGCACGCAACAATACTGACAAACTGCAATACACTGTAGGAAGCGTAGATGGCGATATGGCATCTTGTGAATTTGCTTACCGCTTTTTCTTAAAGGCATCACTTTAAATAGTGACGAAGCAAAATTACTGTTAAGTTAAAGAACAGTTATTAGAAGCCGTGATGAAATTCAAATACATAAAAAGATTTTCTTCATTAACTATAGCCTTCATGCATGTCTTTTTGAAGTTTCTCGTCTCTTTTTGTAATAATATTACCACTTACCTCAATATTTAGTCCTGGCCTGTCATCGTTCATCGGCACCGGAGTGTTCTTCTCTGACTGGCGAGCGCAGCCTGAAGGAGCTGCCGGAGAGGCTGCAGGCGGGGTCAGGAGGGGCAGCGGAGAAAGCAGGGCGGATTTGCGGTTAGATTCTAGCTCTTGATTCCCTGTAGGCCTGAATCAGCATCAAGGCTAGGCCTGCCTGCTACAATACCACTGCCACGGGCTAAACCAAGACATGACCACACGCTTACCTTTAGCACAGCACTCTCAGTCTCAGTGTGTGTGTGTCTGTGTGCCTGTGTGTGTGGCAGTAAGAGGTAGTACAGGACTCAATTAGTGTCAGTGTAATTGATTAATGGGAAGAGACATGGAAGGTAAAAGTTAGCTACCACCTCTGAGTGGTTTCATTTCATGCTTATCCTACTCTGCGTGTATCTAATGATACTGTTTGATATGTGTATGTATCTCCTCCTCACAAAAAGGATGGTAAAAAAGAAAAAAAAGGTATTCTGACATCTGTATTAAATTTTCACATTAGACATCACAGATCTGTTGCTTAATTTCGGTACAATATAGCAGACTTGTATTTGTTTCCCGACCCCAAATACTGCAGCTGCTACTGCTAATACTACTTTTTATGTTTTATTATATTGTTACATTATGTTGCATAATACTATTAATAGTGGTGTATAGAAGAATAACTAAAATACTTATGATAGGCATTTGGTAGTCTGTATAAATTCTAACTAACCTCTGTAGGATGACTTGATCCTTTGGTCATTTTGACATAATGATCATTTGATTAATGCTGATGATGATTTTTTTCTTGTGCATAAACGTAAGGTGATGAATTGCTTTTTCGCTCCCACTGAGACTGTGGTGGTGTGTAGCTCCTCAGCGTGGAGCGCAGGGCTTCATTTACTAGGACGAGGAGAGCCACACACACAGCCTTGGGAGCACCTGGGTGGGGAGAAGTGCTGCATGGCTCTTTCACATTCATACCTCCATCTATTTTTATGACTCATTTTGCATGTTCAGGACGGTGCTTCAGTCTGGCCGAGTTAGACCTCGGCATTCTTTGCTCCTTTTACCAACACCCCCCATTTGCAAGAGTGGAGGTTTTTTTTACCCCCTCCATGACACCCGCTGCAAATGAGCCCTTGGAGGGAGTTGGTCTGTTCCTTTAAATGTAGATTTCTGTGGCACCAGTGGCTCTCTGTCACCCAAATTGATGAAGCAGATTTATGACGGCTGCTGGGCACAACAAATTAAGTTGACAGTGATGTATGGGGGGCTAATGCCACAATGATCCCTCAGTACCACCACTGGACGCTTCTACCTTCTCTACGCTCTTGTTAGGATCTGTTAGGCAGCTACATAATGAAATTCCACTGACTGATTTGTGTGTGTGTGTTTTCTCCTTTCCTCTCTCTCTCTCTCTCTCTCTCTCTCTCTCTCTCTCTCTCCATCCCCCTCATTTTATCCTTCTTTTCTTTTCTTTCTCCTCTCCTCCGTCCTTTCTGCTCGTCACCTTCGATCCCCAGACTCATCCTAACGCCAGCAAACTGCCCCTGAAGGATGCTTTCACCTTTGACGACTACAGGTTGGTCAGAATGTCCTACACGTCCTGAATTAGAACTTCTCCTCTTTGAGGAAGAGGGAGGAAAAAAAAAAAGAGAGAGTTAGGTAGTTGTGAGGGTATGAAATGGCCTCTTAAAACGAGGCGTTTGTTCTCATTGTTCTTTCATTAGCACCAAATTATCTGTAAGGGAATTATTTATCATTGGTCCCCTTTTATCTTCGGATTGTTGAGCATGATGCAAGTCTTTGCTCCCGCTGGGCAATGTGTGAAAGGAATGAATAGCATCTTGTCATAGTTAATGTTTCAGCTTTCAGTGGCCTCAAGATTTTCAGATTTTTATTCATTCTAACAGTATTGTTTGTAGAGGTAAGATGAAATATGCTGCTCTCTGTGGCTGTGCAATAGCTTTTCTAAAGCCATTGTTATACCTGAAAGAGTGAAAGAGATGCTGCTGAAGTTCCTTCTTTAAACTTCTCGGCATAGTCTTTTGTCATCTTTGATCACCTTTGATCATGTTTGATCATTGTTGGTGGTTTTGTAGGTGTCTTACACTCAGTGGTCAAGTAATTTAACCCTTTAAGCTGCAGCGATATTGCGGTGTTAAATAATCTTCAGTCTTTTTTGTAAATTTGGCCTGCCATAAAGGTGCCCAAACTACAATTTTTACAGCTGTTTTAATTTGCAGTCTCATTATTATTATTATTATTATTATTATTATTATTATTATTATTATTATTATAGAATATTTTAGTAAGAAAATACCATGTAATGTTTTCATTTCAACAAAAAGTCTGATGCTTTTCTGGGTTGTGTATTTTGGTTTTGTTTGTTTTTTATTTACATATTGTTTTGTTTTTTGACCCTTTGACCCGCCACAGACCTAGCACTTTTGGCCACCAAGAGGAAAAAGTGTGGGCACTCCACCTAAGCCTGTTGTATATGAAGTTAATTCAGGGATGACTAAAAACATTTGGAGCTGTATTAGTTTTTACCATATGAGGGTCTGTAAATTGCAAGAAATTTAATTGGCTCGAATGGAGGGATCATTTTCATATCAGTGTTGCACCACAGGACACTCTCAATAACAATAAAAAGTATAACAACTGCAGACCCACTCATCCTGTATTAAAATCGCTCACAATTAATGGCAGACTGTAAAAAATTATATTTCTGGTTGAGCTAAATAATTTCATCTGTTTTTTTTTTTTTTGTTTGAATAAGAGCAGTTGTCAAATGGCAAGAACAGCAATTTAAATGACGTCTTATGTTGTTTGACATCTTTTCTGATCCTGAACATGATTACGCAGTGAATGGACACTCGGGTACACTTCCTGTTCCACATTCCAGTTCCAAGCCCAAAAGAAGAATGTATTGGTCTGCTTGGTGATACAGGCCTATGGCCTTTCGCATACAATTTGAAGAGTGGATCTTATGAATCTTAGGATATTTAAGAGAAAAATCCGAAATTCACCGATCCAAAAGAAAACTCACGATTAGAAATGTCCCCCCCAAATCATTCAGTGATGCTTGCAAGTTATCAATTAAATACTAAATTATACCATTAGATATCGATAACCTAGCATTAGGCCTATTTTAAAACTCTTTTCAAGAGTTTTAAGAGTTTAACTAAAATGTTTTAATCTAAATTATAATTGTTCTGCCTTTGTGATGGTACAGTCTGAGAAACACCTATAAATAATTCTGTAAAAATCCTGAAATGTCCACATGTGTAGGGTACATTTTAAGGAAAAGTCATCATCAGGAAAAGAAAGTGTATTGTGTCATCTCCAATATGAACTATAGCTCAGGTAAAGTTAATGCATTTAAAGTACTGTTAATGCATTTAAATGCACGTTGTATCCAAGGTGGGCTGTTTCGTCTGTGATGACCCGTCAGAACCAGATCCCCACTGAGGATGGCAGCCGGGTTACCCTGGCTCTAATTCCTTTGTGGGACATGTGCAACCACACCAATGGACTGGTGAGTCCCGACACATAAGTGTTCATTTCCAGTTCACTTCCATTCCCAGGTGTTTTTGTCAGTGGGATGTGCGAACAAGCTGTTTCTAAGAAAACCTCCAAATAATGTTGTTTTCAGTCTATTGTACCGGCATCTCAGGGGATAGTTTTACATTTATTTGAATAATTTGTCTTTGATTGCGTTCAGTGCCTCATGCCACAGAGCAATATATCGCTTTCTTTCATTTGTGCAGGAAACACATTTGTATCCTGCAATGAATTTTCGTTTTGAATTGTCATATGTTCTGAAAATGGGAGTCATTAAGATGCTTAATGAAATGGCTTCCTGTTATTCCCCTGGTTTGGGTTTAATAAAAATGCATTGTTTCTGTAATAGTTTTGTTTATCACGAAGTTGTGACAATTTAGCCAGGCTTTATTAAATTGTATTAATTTCTTTACATTTTCAGTGATTTGATTTTGGAGGTTTGTATTTGTTTGTACATGATGCACTTATGTGGTGGGTTATATCCTGAAACATTATTTAAGCGTCTTAATCTGTTTGCGTTTTCCCTCTGGTAATATGTGGCATGATTAAAAAAAACTACCTTGTATTTTTTGCGCATAAGGTTATTTAATTGAACAATTAATATTTATTTTTCCATTCACTGACTGTGTGTAAGGATATGAAAAGAACAGTCCTCTCTCAATGCTGTATGCCGTTACGTTTGAATGAATACACCCGATCTCAATGTTTTCTTTCAGATTACGACTGGGTACAACCTAGAAGATGACAGATGTGAATGCGTTGCTCTGCAAGACTATAAAGAGAATGAGCAGGTGAGCACTGCATCATGACGTTCTGAATGTCACTCTGAGCGCTTCCCTTGCTGTGATTAGCACATTTCAGCTCTGTCTCATGTAACTTTGGTTCAGTTCATGCCCATGATACCAATGATGAAGTGATCAACAGGTGCACTACCATTCCGGTTTTCAATCGTTAATGAATACGGTAACTGTTATTCAATTATAACTCGCACAACGCAGATTTAAATAAGATGGCACTTGAATGTATTCAAACAGATTTTATATTTAGCATTTATTCCAACATTATCAGTCCTGTACTGTAATTATTAGTTCCTCCCAAGTTATATGCCTTTGACCACTCAAGGTGTTTTAATTTATAATAATATTCTATACAGCTTCATTATTGCCACATTTAAACTGCTCCCTACAGTTGTAGAGCATTAACTAGGGATGGGTACCGAGACCCGGTACTTAATCGGCCCCGGTGCCTAATTATAAAAGACCGGGGGACCGGTAAGCTCCGACGTTAACGGCTCTGCTGTCGGTACTGGAGAAATAAATAAATAAATAAAGGTCCTATTTATTATTGTTAAATAAACATTACCTAGCATATTTTACCTGACCAGCCTTTTGTAACTGTTTATAATATT
>JBBPDC010000001.1:44181149-44211915 GCA_037974485.1 Hemigrammopetersius urotaenia
GGTGCTGAAGGTAGGATTCGAACCCATGACCTCTTGGTCCGGAGGCAAGTATCCTACCCACTGAGCTACCACCACCCTATTTATGGACCTGACTGTAAGATCTGGTTCCAATTCTATAAAAGTGGAAATAAACTATAGAAATGTATGAGTGTATGAAATTTAGAGATGACCCAGATATACATTATTTTTATTCAGGCTGCCATGTTCTTTCAGGTTTTAGTGTTGTGCTAAATTTTCTTATTTTCCCCAAAAAGCCTGCAGTCCATTGCTCTCAGTGGGTGTTGTCATGCCGAGTAATCTGGTGGCAAATTTAATGTTCACAAATCTTGTTCAAGCCGCCTTCTTTTTGAGTTCAAACTTCAGATCATGTTTGGGCAGATCTGACAGCAGTTATTTTTGTTCTCATGGTGAAGGGTTAATCTCGTATTGGATCTGTTCTGTATGAAGCACAGGGCATGGGGTAATTGAATTGCTGTGCAGCAAAACCTCTGTAATGTATTTGTAGAGTAATATTGTCGACTCAATCGCCCATGTATTGTCTCATTGATCAATAGCCTGAAATTCATGAAAACCGTCACCCGTCCAAAATTACCTTTTTGATTCAGCACGAGTGATCGCTTTCCTTTTCATCCAGTGTCAACACCAGACAGGAAAATGCCATGGATATGCTCCAATAATTAAACAGTAAATTATAAATGATTGAGTGTGTTTTTAAAAATGCATCGGGTTCAGTGGCCTCTCATCACTTCAGATCAATCAGTTGTCGTTGGAGGGGAGCTGCTGTGTGCTCTGTTATGTGGAGGATGCTTCCATTAGCTCCTGCCTGCACCAACCTGCTGGAGTTAATTAGGGTTTAATTTGAGGGTGGGGAGAAGGGATGGGGGTAAAAGGCCCTCACTGTAAAGCCTTCCTTTGAACCTTTTTCTGGTCCTTTGACTTTGCAGGTCCAGTGTCTTTGCCTTGCACTGCAGTGAGCCGCCCATATCTGCCCAGCTCCTGGCCTTTCTGCGGGTCTTCTGTATGACGGAAGGTGAGAGGCTGCTTTTATTTTGAAAAGTTGCTGATCGGTCTTTTAAAAAAATATCCTGAGGGAAAGGACTGATTATGGCATCTGGACCAATGGACCAGTTACTGATGTGGGTCAGTGATAAATTACAAAATGTTCAAATGAAATAAAATTAAGGCTATAAGATTAATGATATGATCATGATTGTTCCTTAAATCTCTTATACAGTGTGTTTAAATAATTAATCCCAACGTAACATTTCAGTTTATAGAGTAATTCATTTTCATTGTCTGCTGAGGACTAAAAAGGCTTTGGTTAAAGCTTAGACTAGGTGCTGTACAGCCCACACCTTCTTTATCACTCTAGGTCACACTGCTAGATCAGTGCAGCTGCCCTGTAGAGTTAACCTGACCAGATAAATGTATGCACACCATGATAAAATCCAAGTGCCAATAAGCAAATGCTAGTCTGCTTTTCCAGTTGCATCCTCATTTTTGGTCCAGTCAGTCTTTAGTGCATCATTGTTTCCAAAGTTTCACTTTGATGAGGAGACAAAAACAGTTCAAAACTATGTCAGGTTCGTAAAACATTTTCTAGACTCATTAATGCCAACTCAAACATCACTAAGTTCCATAATTTTGTGATACAGTTACTGTGGTAATGAATTTCCTCATGGCTGCCGCTGTCAGTTCACTAATATTCACAGAAATGAGGAGCTTGTGGTTGTCTTCTTTCACACATTCATAGATGAACGTGTGACATTAGCTTGCAAAGTTGCTGATGGCCATTTGAGCTGTAGAAAGCTCATATCAGTGGTGAAGACAGTGCCACGGTGAAAACATCAGATCACACAAGCTCTAGTCTCAGTCCTTCCCAGCAGCCATGAGCCACAGCCTCCCTATGGCTGCCTGCAGGCTCCCTGGCTGCCAGGAAGGAGCTGCGTCTCCGTTTTTCTGCAGTAGATACCTACACACAGCTACAGAGCTGGAAAAGAGGCTAAGCAGACGTCCCTTATGTGTTTTAACTGATCAAAATAGTCCCACAGCTGTGTGGAAGGAGCAATCCAGAGGCAGTGAAATATTAATTGACACATATGCAGAAAGAGTTTGTGTCATAAATCCCATGAAGCAAGGCCATGCCCTCTGGCAAAGACCTCTTATGGGTGAGACCATATATTATTCAGGTTTTGTATGTAAATTTTTAAGTATGTGCAGCCACTGTGGTAGAGACTCACTTTTTTTTTACTGACATGATGCAGTGCACTACACATATCAAGCGCACTCACGCAGCCCTTTCATCTCGTTAGCTGGGATATAATCATACCTTACATAGTGCCTCATCACTAGTTAGACCTGCTACCTCACAATGACATGTCTAGAGACATGTGAACATGTCTCTCACTCTCTTTGAATGTGGAGTCATGTCCCATATTTATTATGCATATTGTTGCTGCTGTTGTTTTTAGGCAGGGTTCTTCAGTTTTTTCCACATAATTTGAAAATCCTAGATACCATTTACGTCTCGACATATAATGGTTAATTTTTAATCTCCTTACATTAACTGAAAGTTGAGTGTGTCCTTCTTCTGCAAAGTTTTGTTTTAACAGCAACCTTCTGTAAGTACCTATACCCCAGAAATCTGCCTTATATTGTGTAGACACCCCTTATGCTGCCAAAAAACAGCCCTCACTTGTCAATGCTTGGGCTCCACAAGACATCTGAAAGTGTGCAGTAGTAACTGGCACCAAGATGTTATCAGCAGACCCTTTAAGTCACCTTGAAGTGTCATGTTCCTCAAATTACTTCTAATTTCTGCTGTGCGTCAGAGCACATTATACAGCTGAAAGGAATACCATACCTGTGAAGTGGAGTGCTTGGTCTGCAGCAATGCTTATGTATGTAGTTAAATAACATCCACATGAAGGCCACAACCCAGGTTTTCTCAGCAGAGTATTGCTCAGAGCATCACACTGTTTCCATCGGCTTGCCTTCTTCCCAAAGTGTATCCTTGTGCCATCTCTTCCCTATATAAGTGATGCATACGCACCCTGCCGTGGGGGCTTCATCAGACCGGGTAGTCTTCTTTCATTGCTTCATTGTCCAGCTCATGTCCATTGTTAGTGCTTTTGGAGGAGTACAGGGGTCGGCCTGGGGACTTGGACCAATTGACAGTTACGCAGCTCCATAGCAAGCTGTGATGTGTTCTGTCACCTTGTTTATAGCTATTATGAACTTTTTCAGCAATTTGTGCTACAACAGGATCGTAATAGGCAGGCTTGCCTTCACTATGACCCATAGGGGTGGTAGTAACGTATTGGGTAAAAAAACTTGGCTGTGAACCCAATGATCACAAAGTTGCAGGTTCAAACCCCCCACTTTCTACCATTGGGTCCTTGAGCAAGACACTTAACCCTCAGTTGCTTCGAGGGACTGTCCCTGTAACCATTGATTGTGAGTCACTAAGTACTAACAACAACTGCTGGGACCACCCAATGAAGACCGGTCATGTTAAACATGCTCTGAAGCAGTTGTCCTTTTTTCCAGCTTCCAACTTATCAACTTCAAGAACTCATCGTTTACTTGTTGCTATTTACCTCATAGGACAGTTTTTTATGGCTGATCAGTGTATGTAATACTGATATATAATTTTTTTGCTGAGATGTTTAGCTTTTGTGAAAACTTCATAGAGTTCTAACAAGTGAGGCATATGTGTATGTTTGACCGCAGAGGAATTGAAGGACTACCTGGTGGGTGACCATGCTATCAACAAGATCTTCACCCTGGGTAACACAGAGTTCCCCGTCAGCTGGGAGAATGAGATCAAGCTGTGGACCTTCCTCGAGACAAGAGCCACTCTGCTCCTCAAGACATACAAAACCACATCAGAGGTATTGCAGTAGTAATTCAACCCCAAACTCCTCCATGAAGTCTGCCAGCAATTGTTCTCTCATCCTGCCAAGCCATGAAATTTGTAAATTGTAAATATAAACAGTTTCTTTTGTTGGCACAAAACTATTTAATGGGATATAATTATTCTTTACTTGTTAGCTATATTAGTCTCAGAACTCCAGGGCATAAAAATAAGAAGCAATTATTGCATGTTGGATACGTGTCTACATAAATGTTAAAAAGTTTACTGTTTTTGCTGAATTTGTGCTTTAAGGATTAGTTTAACTAAACGTTCTAACAAGACTTAATGAATGGAAGCTAGTAGCCAGGAGATAATGATAAACACCTTCTTTCACTGCCAACAACATTAGTATATTTTCCTCGCTCTTTAAAGCCTGTTTTAATCTGGTTAAGGAGGACCGCTCCATCCTGCAGAAGCCTGACCTGTCCCTGCACTCCCGTGTCGCCATCAAACTACGTCTTGCAGAGAAGGAGATTCTGGAACGGGCTGTGGCCAGTGGACGGGCCAAGCGCCTGCACTTCCAGAAGCAGTTGGAGGAGGGAGCTCCGCTGCCCCTGTATGAGGAGAGCGATATTGCACTGCTGGAAAATGCAGATGCCAAGTTGCCAATCATCCTGCGCAAGCTGGATGAAGAGGATGAGCATGTGGAGCCGGAACTGGACCCATCCCGGGATGAGACTTTGCTGGAATCCACAGAGGCGCCACTTCTCAATGGGCAAGGCAAGGAAGTCAATGGCACTCATGAAGGTACCCAGCCGGAAAAAGAGAAGGCGACTGCAACGGAAAGAGAAGAGGCTTCCTCACGCCGCCCAGAGCCAAGCGCCCAGCGAACTGATGATGCGTCCAAAGATAAAGGAGAATAGTGACGCCTGGAGTTTGGTGCAATCGTGGTTCATGCTTCTTATTTATTTTTGTTTTAAGTGACTGACATAAATAAGAATGAACGCAATCTAAACTAAAACAGATTTCACAGTTTATTTATCCTTTATGGCTGTTTTTTTTGTTTTTGATGTTTATTTTTTATGTGTACTGCAGCCTTTAGTTTTACTGTTAGGAATGGAGCTTTCTGAATAGAATGGCCTGCTGTTTTGTGTTTTGAGGTTTTAACAGTGCCATGCTTGTTTGTTTCATTTCTTGTTTGAAGCAATTGGCTCATCCTGCATGGAAGAAGCCGCTTGTGATGAAGAACGTTGACGACCACGAACCGTACGTGATGTAACTCATGTTCAGGCAATCATTCAGTAGTTTTCTCATGGATCCAGTTTAACAGACCTTACAGAAGGGAAGTGAGCATGTGTGTTTTTTCAGGATTCATTCAGTTCATTCAGGACTTTACCTGTTTGGCCTAGTTGGTCAGGGGTGTTTCAGTTCTTTTTGTTTAAAACAGCCTGGATGAATTCACTTTGCTCTAACAAAGGCCAGAGTTTACTATAATTACTGTAGACTATGCCAGGAAAATGCTTGATGTGTCAGTGTGTTGCTAGACAATCATTTTTTGTTCATGGTGGAGTTTTTTTTTGTTTTTTTTTTGCATTGATCTGTTTGGAGGAGCTTCCGTCTCCTTCATTGCTTTCTGCTAATATTACCTGTGGAGTACTGACATTTCCAAAAGGACATTTGCCCAAAAATAGATGTTTTTGTTTTATTACATTTTGGGAACCGTCAGTTTATTTTTCAAAGTAATGCCACCCCAGTTTCCTGTTTTGATCTTTTGACATACTGTAATTGAACCGCAAGAGGGCAGGAAGGTATTGGTTACTCTGTGGTTACTGAGAAGTACTTGCTATGAATGTAGTTTGAAATGCATAGTCACTCAGTAGATTTGATACTTATGAGGACCCTCTCATGCAGGGGACATTTTCGACTTCATTCGACTTCATCTTTGAGATCTTTTAAAAACGTGTTTACATCCTAAGCCAAAATCTGTTGTGGTTGCATCTCTATACTCTGTGGTTATTTTCAAGCCTTAAACAGTGCGATTCTTAGTCTCAGTCTGTTTCCTGAGAAGGAAATATGCGCTCGGTATATAGTCACTTACGGGACTGCATCAAAACGTCACATTTTTGAAAATACGTTATATTACTGCACTTCTCATCGATAGTAAAAACAACTTCATTTACAGCACCTTCCTTCTTTCAAAGTCAGCAAGACGTGCTTACAATTTACGCAGTTATAACAAAACAATGCAAATGAGAATCTGAAAGAAAAAAATTAAAAGGAATAAAAGAAAAGTGTTGAAATCAATGAAACACGTTTGGAAATCAAATGTGAACAAAACAAAAAATAGTGAATAAAAAAGACCAGCATGACGAATTCCATTTAAAAATATCAAAGAATGGATTCGAACTTTTATTCCTTGAATATTGAGGAGTAACCCATGAAGCAAAAAGAAAAAGTGGCTTCTCATCTTATCTTGTAATCGCATTTTGGAGAGTAAGCTAGCACCTCAGCTTAAAATTGCTGTATAGCATTCGGAAATAGTAGCAAAGATGCAAATTCAGTGAAGCTTTAAAAAGATAATGGAAGGATTACTCAAAAGAGGAAATAGTCCGTTAACTGAGGTTGACTTTATCATATAACATGATCAGTGATCATGGTCCTTTCATGGTCATTTTTATTCCCCTTTCCACCCAGTTCTGTTTAAAAACTGAATGTAACTCTTGGTTGAATGTTCTCTTTAACCTAACTGAACGAGGTGTATCTGGTTTCAGGTTTCTTGGGTAATTTAGTCCAACAGGTTTGAAAGTGGTGGTGTGCTTCATGCTTCTACTTCAGGAGACTGATTGCCCTTCTCAATGTTCTTGATGGTATGTGTATAGTGTTTGAGAGCCTATAGCTTTAACTGCACTGTTTCTTTTTTTTTTCTTCAAAGCCTTTAACTTTTGTTATCTTGCCACAGACATGTTTTTGGTTGATTGCACACTGCCTGTGGTAGGGTTTCTTCAGGGGCAGCGGATTGTGCAAGAAAAAGCCTTGTCAGAAAAATGTCCACAACGAAAAGTCCAGGATTAAAGTCCCCCATGGTTTTCACCTGAATTGTGTAAGGTGCTGTTCTTTCTCCAATATATGACCCATCCTATCACTAGAAATTGCCTTTTTTTTTTTTTTAGATGACATAAGGCCAGCCTCTTGTCTCCTTCCCTTAGAGAGAGAAAAAAGTTTTATCTAATGTATTTTTTCCCTATTCTTTGCACCCTTAGCCCCATTACGAATTTATAAAAGAAACATTATCTTGAATCATTTAATTCGGGGCAATTAAATTTTGAAATTCCATATTCATTATTCATGCACTTCAAGATAAAACCCCTTTAATCCTTGAATAGATTATTATAATGGGCAGTGGGGTGGGCAGTGGTAAACGGGGGCAGCGCTGCACTTGTCCGGTGTGGTTAGTATTCGTCGTGTCAGGGCTGAGAGAAGGAGCGTGAGGAGCTTCCTTGGCCTGGGACCACTGCACCAAAGTAATCTTACCCATGAATAATACACACTGCCTCTATTAATATACAATGGCTCGGAGTGCAGTCGAGTGGAAACCTTATTGTCATGCACGTATTTACCAATATGTTTCAAATTCCTTGTGTGAGGACATATGGTTGCCTCAGAGGTCAACAGGTCACTGTGCTATTTCTTCATCAATTAATACAGACGCGATTTGAAGGCCAGTTTAGTCACTGACAGTTTAGACGAGTTGACAGCTGAGTTAAATGGGACTTTCCCTCTGTTCTGAGTTTTGAAAAGTGTTTCAGCTCATGGTACATTTATACTGTGAATCAGTCCTGCATGTTGCCGTTGTCAGCTCTGCATGTGCCCTGGATCTTCTGCAGTTCAGTTTGTCCAAAAGAACCAAGGTCATTTGCAATTTAGGCACAGTGCAATTTGTTTTTACACTATGTACTTCACTGTGAACTAGTGATGTACTTTAACATTGCAACTCAAACCTTAACAATTCGCACTAAACTGAGTAAATTGCGAGGTAATTCAGGTCATTGAACCTTAATAGCATCCATACAAATTACATTAAAAAAAAAAATCAGAACTATTAGTGCTACAAATTTGAAAATGTGAAACGTTTGACGCATGCTCTACTTTCACTATGGTTGGTGAGTGCAATTGGTGCTTCATTCTTTCTTTCCACGTTTCACTTAACTTTTCTTTAGTCGAAGACCCCTCTATTGCTAATTACAGGTATAACGGAACCGTGTGCAGTGTGATGTGCAGCCACTGTCTTAAATGCATCTCCAGTGACTGCTTATGATAAGATTTTGTTACTCGAGGAAAGGGTGCTGCATCTGTTGTCAAAAAAAGATGTGGTTAATAAAGTGGCTTTTCTATGGTCACCCATTTCTATAGAAAAGATTGGAGAATGATGTGTGCTGCATGCTGCTTTTAAAACCAATTCAGAAAAAGAAAAAAGAAAAAAAAAAATTCAGATACGGTGTGCATGTCTCATCGCTCAGCGCTTTTCTGCACTGAGAGCATAAGGCGGTCTAGATAGCCATGTTGGTTTGAGCTGCTGGCGGTTGGAGCCTTCTAAAGTTTGGTCCACTCTTTGAGCCTGAGAAGGTTGCTGTTCTTTAAATGAATGCTATAATGTGCACGGCAAATGTGGTTTCTCTACCCTAGTCTGTCCGTTTAAAAAGGCACAGACGCACGGGTACATATATTTAGAGCATTTGAACTGTCTTGGCTCTTATTGACTGTTGTCTTTTTGAAGTGGTTGTTGCTGTGTGTTCGTACTCGTGCTTATCAGAGTCTTTTACATCACTGATGTCATGAAAAAACCCTCAATTTCCAAAGCAGCTTTTCACAAGATAAGCACAACAGCTGGCTTTTTTACAGTTGCTGGCCTAATTATCACTAAATAGTAGTGTTTAAAGTTGCTGCCGTACTGTTTGAAAGCAGAGCTTCATTTTCTACACTGTGCAGATAGGACGCTTTCAATTTTTCCGTTTCGTTTCTTTCTATTTTTATTTTCCAATCTAGTGTGGCTTGACATCTCCCATTAATATCAACTGTTTAATGACACATATGGTCTCAAAATATCCAGGCACTGTGTCTAATATGCATTTAGTTACTTCTGTTACAGGTGTTCCACACTCACAGTTGTATATTCTAGATAAAAGCACTGGTCCTCAGCAACCACACGAGTTTGAGCTCACCATGATCAATTCCAAGTGCTGGCTCAAGGGGTATAAAGCTTCTCACCCCTGCAGCAATGGGCTGTGAACCAGAGGAAAGATGTTTTTTGGGGTGATGGTGTGCCTTCCAATACCTTTGGGATTTGCTGGAGTGATGTTTGTGACTTCATTCACCATCATTAGGCTACCTGTCTTCACTATTGCTCTTGTGTGGCTGAATACAGTCCAGTCTTCACAGCAATGTTCCAGTTTCCAGGGAAAAGCCATTCCAGAAGCGTGGCGGTTACTGTAGCAATGCAGGGAAAGCTCCCTATTAATACGTGCATGTGTAAGAAAGGTAACTGTGTGTGTGTGTGTGTGTGACAGAAAGGCATTTAGATTAAAATATTTGAGCTCTCTGTGGATGTTTCTGTCTATCTGTCTTCCTCCTCTGTCTGCTTTTTTTTTTTTTTTAAGCCAGCTGTGGTGCTCATAATGGAAGTGTCCATGTATAATAGATGAGGAGGGATCGTAGGCCTGAGGAGGAGTGTGTGGACCTGGCCTAGCGTGACCAGGCCAAACCTCTACCCACCCCAAGCCTCATGGAAGCGACATGTGGAAAAAGCACAGGGCAAATGCAGAATTCTGGGAAAAGAGAGAGAAGTCTCTCTTTCCCTCTCTGTATTTCTTTCTCTCAGTGTCTGTATCTTTATCTCTCTTTTCTTTCTCCTTTTGTATCTCTCTCTCTCTCTCTCCCCTACCCTCCTCTCCCCTCTCTGGATGCGCTGTTTAAGATTTAAACAGGTGAACTGATACTTTCAACAACATAAGTTTCTCCTCTGCCGAGCCGTGCTAGAGTGTGGAGATGTGTGAGAGTGTATGTGTGTGTTCATGTTCAAACATGGCAAGCTGGCGCCCTAACAGCAGTAAGAAGTGAATTATGAACTACAGCCTGGGTCACTTTTCAGCTTTGGCCCTTTTAAGTGCACTTTTTAGCGGCACTTGTTTGTGCGCCGCAGACTTAAACTCAAGTAAATATTTGCTGGATATCTGCTCAGAGACCAGCCTTCAAAGGTTTCGCGTTTTGGCATCGCGTGGCCTAGCATGAGCGTCTCGCCCCAAAACAGCCGCTCTCTCTCCCCTGCTGGCCCCAGCAGTCCTGCTTGAAAGTAGCAGGAGTTCAAGCTGATTTCGTATTCCTTTTCAGCAAGCAATATTTAATTTTTAATCCTATTTAAGCCAACTGGAAATAGTATTTTGCAACAGTGAAACCACGGCATGTATAATTGATGCCTTGTCTTAGCTAATGCAGCGGGAGTGTTTAGGAGCAGGAGTGATGCATGGCAGACCCTGTGGGCACCGTGAGGCCGAGTGAGCCTCTACAGAGAGAGAGAGAGAGAAAAGGCCAGAGCCAGAGCTTCACGCACATGCAAATGGCATGCTGATAAGGGGCCATAAATCCATTGTGTGTGACGTCTCATATGCTAGCACGCTTCCATTGCACCCACATACTCCGCACACACGCACACACTAGCTAGGGGTGGAAATGGAATCTGTCCATCCAGTTCTATATTGTGCAAGCAAATGTTCCTAAATTTCAGCAAAATACTTTTGAGCTGTACACAACAAAGAAGAAATAACATGTATAACATTATTTACATAATTAGATGTTTTCTGTTAAATATTTTGACTTCTGTCTTGAGAATGTGTAGATCAGAGATCAACTATCAAAGAGTGGAGGGCTTCAATTATAGCCAAAATACTTACAAGAGTAATTAATTACATATTAAGCATTATAATATACTTAAATAAGCTATAAGGCCTATATTTTCTAAAACATCTTGACTGAAGTAAAAAGATGGCACAATCAGTGATTACTGACTAGTGAACCCCTAAGGACATGTTTTGTAGTTCACCATTAATCAACAGGCAGGTGCTGGGTCTATGCCAATTGTGTCCATGGGAAAAACAAATTCACTATGTCAACTGAATTCCTGGGTAATTATGTAGTGGAAACAGGAATATTGCTACACAAACACTACTGCACACTGAACTGATATCATAAGACTGATAAACAAACCAATAAGCCTCGTTGTGTGTAGTAATTAGGTACCTTTGGCAGTTGTAGGCTTCAATGTTCTGGTGTTGTGTGAAGGTGTTAATTTGAGCCTTTCAAGTTTATGTCACCATAGTATGTCATCTATGGTGACATAGATATGTGTGAGTGTTAACTTGCTTGAATACATCTAGCAGCGCAAATCAAAATTTCAAAATATGAATTTTGACCACTTGGGGGCTGTTTTTAACAACACCATTCGTTTTCCCTATAGAGAAAGGTTTTATAATTAGGGCATGTTACAAACCTGTCAGTGTTTGGATGTCTTCCTACACAGTTTATTTCAGGCCAGCTATAAATCTAGTTATTTTTGCTTTTGAGGGAGAAAATAATGCCCCTCCTCTTTGATAAAAGTGGGCATGCAGATATTTTACGGCCCGTCCCTTGTTTGGATGGCTATAGTTTGGAATGGGCAGTTTATTTAAGAATAAGGCCAAAAAACTCTTTTTTTTATAACTTTAGCATATGGCGGACTGATGTCACTAAAGTATGCATTCATATAAATGTTAAACTATATAGATAAAATAAATAAACCATCATGCTTTGACATGATTATATGGTAAGGCAGTTGCCACACTATGCCATACATTGTTGGTAATTAGTAAGTTTGCCATAGATTGGCCTACATTAGCCTACATCAGATCGAAAAGATGATCAGTGATGTCGCCGGTGCCTACACTTTGCCCGGTAGCTGTAGAAGTTCTGCTGGCTCTTTCCTGTGCCCTGTAGAATCCTCTTCTTCCACCACCCCCTCCGTTCTTGTTCTTTTGTGTGACTGGTGAATTGTGCAGTAATGGGGGGAGGGCTGTGGCCCAGAAAGGCGTTTGGGGGAAGAGGGGCGAGGCTGCCTGACCGCTGTGCCTTGGCCATCCCCACAGAGTTGTTAATTCTCCTCGCCCTGCTCTGGCGCGAGAGAGGAGGAACATCATTCTCTATTCTCTCAGGTCAGAGTGGGAACAATTAAGTGTGGAGGGCGCCGCGAGCTGGCCGACAGTTGATGAATGTGCGGGTAGGCTGCAAGTGACAATATGCAGACAAGCGAGATCATTTGCAAATGGATGCAGGGAGATGGAGGGAGAGAAAAAGAGAGAGAGGGAGAAAGGGAGGCAAAGTCAGGGGCAGGGGACGAGGGGGGTGGGTTAACTCTTTATGGGCACCTCTTTCAAGGAGAAAGAAAGGAGGCAATAAAGGGCCAGACTTGAGAATATTAATGAGGTTTTGGTGGCCAATTTATTGGAAATGTGGAAATCCAATACTGACGTATTTGCAAAAAACTGTGAATTGGAAAGCAAGTGAAATAAATGGTAAGGACCGGTCAAGTGATGGACATTTTTTCATCGGTTTCTCACCGTAGCAGCTTGAGATTCCACTTTGAATCTTAAACACTTGGGTTTTTAGTAAAGGCCTTGGTGATGGATGCTGATAAAGAGCCGTGGTGATGTGGAGAGGCTTCAGGCCCGGGTTGTTATTCCTCATTTGTACTCCGTGTCTGTTGTTGTGGAAGGCGCGGTGGGAAAACCCTCTTCCTCTTAAGTGGGGATGGTTACGTTGATGGGTAAAGGATGATCTGAATGAAATCAAAGCCCATTAGCCTGCTAGTGATGGAATAAGGAGCAGCACTACCCAGTCAAATCTCCCATTAATCACGCTCCCTCTCTCGTGATGTTAATCCGACAGCATCTATATTTAATGCCGAGAAGACGTTCTTTTCAATCCATCAGTGAAGAGTAGCGGTAAATAGACTGATGGAGGAGAGTCCGTTTATTCATGCTGTTAACTCTGCCCATCTTTCTCTCCCTGCTCTAATGAAAAAGAAACATGTTTTAAGGACTCAACGACTTTTAGGATACATGTTTGTGGGTTTGTACTTGTTTTTCTCCTTATTTTGTACCAGACAAAAATAGTTGTTGTTTTTACTGGTGGAACAAGAGGGTGTGTTATCCTGCTGAAAGAGCCACTGAATGGGGTGCACTTTGTCTGCAGTAGTGGTACATGTCAAAGCAACATCCACATGAATACCAGGATCCAGGGTTTCTCAGCAGAACATCGCCCAGAGTAGCACAAAGCCTTCTGCCGCCTTGCATTTTCCTATAGTGCATCCTACTCTTTGCTAGGTTAGCAATGCACACACATGGCCATATCAGTTCTGATGCTCACATGCCTATTGTATGAGCTTTTGACAATGGAAGGTGCTCAGCATGGGCACACTAACTCATCTGTGGCTATGCAACCCATTTGTACAGCAACATATGATTCTACCATAGCCAACACATCTTTTTAGCATTTTGTGTTACAGTAACTTTTCTGTGGAATCCGACGAGATGGACAAATCTTTGGTCAGCACACACGTCAAGGAGCCTTCGGCACTGGTTCACCAGTATCCTTTCCGTGCCCCATTTTTGGTCAGTGTTAACCAGGGCATATTGGAGACACTGCATAAGACTTGTTGTTTTGGTGAGTCTCTGGCCCTTGTCAAAGTCATTTTTCCTGCTTCCAGCATATCAGCTTCAAGAACTGTTCACTGGTTTTAATCCTGTGACTGATCTCTGTGTGTATATGTATCTATGTCCATCCCTCCATCCCTCCTTCCATCTATCTATTCTTTCATTGTATTTGAATTGCATATAATTGAAGTGTGGAATATGTCCTGGGAATGAAGGGGAATGAAAAAGTGTCTGTGTCACATACACAGTCAGAAACCTGGATTTGTGAGGTGTACAATGTCCTTCAAGGCTGGACCCTCCCCCATGAAAGGGGCAGGCAAATGAGACTACACATGTGTGTATGTGTGTGTATGAAAGAGAGAAAAGGTGGGTGGTAGGACTGAATCTAAGCTCGCTGCTGTAGATGAAGGCTCCAGCCTAGTTCCTCTCTTGCCTCTCCAGATCCTAATTGACCTCTGAGTGTAAAATGAGCTGTAGACTGGCGCTTCCACGCCTTCACTTAAGGATGTGACATGTAGATCAATCACTATGTTGATCCTAACACCCTTAACAAGGTACATCTGGGACTCAGAGGACACCCCAGCCAGCCAGAGCTACCCTCTCTGTCCCAGTCAAACCTCTCATGTCCTCAGTTTGTCTCCAGTCTGCTCATCTTCCCTCTGTCTGTAAAATATGTATGAGCAGGAGCTGATCATGAAAAATAACGCACAGCTTTAAATGGGCCCATATCTTACATTGTTCTTGTATTCCCCCTCCCCCCCTGATATCCACTTCTAATGTTTTGGCACCAAAAATTCTTTTGCAAGACATTTTGCAGCCTTTCTTTGTTGTTTTAACTGGTTTTGTTGCTATGTCTTTGAGACTAATATATTTATGTACTGAGAGGCAGCCCTGTGCCTCATTAAAATATTACTTTAAGTTGTCTGTAGAGCTGAACTGCCTTAGATCGAATAAGCAGATATTTTTTATGTCACAAAATCAAAGACAAAACAAGCTAATTTAGCAGATAATTGCATCAAACTATTTCTGAAATTAAAATTAAATTAAAGACACTTTACCACAAAATGAGCAGGGTCTATGCATTGGAACCTTGACGTTAGAATTCAGTCTATAAATATTAAAAAAAATAACAGTACATTATTCAGACCTTGTATTAGGGGACTGAGAGAGTCACTTCATTTAATGTCCAGTCTGACTGATTCATGCGTTCACACAGGCCCCTCCTCTGGGTAATGTCTAGAAGAGTTCAGGGTTGCAGGGGCTTATAATGATGTAAATTGCTGCTACTGTCCATTTGGGATTGTATGGGATTGTCTAGTATTGGATTCTGTCACCAGTCTTAACAGATCTGCACTTGCATTGGTCTTTCTGGATTAAACCTGAACATATGAAACTTGTTTTACGTAAAGCTTGTGACAGACATTGTACTTTATTGTAGCCTTTCGAGTGATTACTTTGTTAAGACATTGCAGCATAGAGCTGTTGCTGTTTGCCACCTGACTATTTAAGCTGCCAGCATAATCACAAAATGATTCTAGAAGGTCTAGAGATGCTTTCTACCACAAAATTTGTCTCAATCATTATAAATCAAAATGTGACTGCTTAATTAAACTTTCACTTCCTAGTTATACTGGTGGTTTATCACACAGTAGAATGTCCGCCTTGTGTCTGAAGGCCTAATCAATGGGAAAGCTTGCTTAGGTAGATACCACAGAAAAAAAAGATAATTTTTTCTTTTGGGTGGTTTTAGGATTTAATCCTATTGTTTTCAACTAAAATAAAGTTAGTACTGCAGTATAAATTAAAAAGATTTTAATACAAATACAAATGTTTAATAAAAATAAACTAAAAAAAAAACTGCGAATTTTCATTAGAACCATGAATGCTTACACTGGTCTTGTGCATGACTGAGTGGATTTTCCTCTTGATGGGTAATCTGTCAAAGAAGACTTTTGAAAATACCACCCTATAGCGTTCTGCTAATGTTATCATCATAGAGCCTTTTCTAGTACTACATAGAATTGCTTAGACAGCAGCATTTAAATAAAATTGTGTTTTTGGATTCTCTCATTATATGACAATGAAGTGCTAAAATAAAGAAAATATTAATTAGGTAAGAATAACATGGCTTTAATTATCCTATATACTTTGAATAGCTCATTATTCAGGGGCATGATGTAAAAGGAACATCACATTTGTCCTGTTGAACTGTATCTGTGTTGTAAGAGGGGAAAAAAACTCATCAAAGAGAAATCAAATTAGATTGTGACAAACTAATATGACATTTCATTTTTATGAATAATTACTGGCTCAAAAGTCCCCGACAGCCTTGCCTGAAGGAGATCAAACTTGTAATGCCCTTAAAATTGTCTTCCATTTTTTATTTATGGCATTTTATATACTTTGTTGCCTGAAGATCCCTTGGAAATACTTTATTGTATCTGATGCAGGCTTTCTATAATAGGATTCTGGCTTTTGTAGTTTGTGTTGTGGTGGTCCGGCTCCATGTGTTTTTTTCGTAATAACTGAAGTGTAATCTCTTCACTTGTTCGGAGAGTGAGGGGAAAAATGAATTTTGTGTCTTTCTTGAGATCAATATATATGAGTGCAGAAAATAGCATGTAGGAACAGTCAGAGACAATATGTGCTCTGTTTGGAAGCACAGAGATTTCAGTGTGTCTTGTGAACTCCGTTTTCTATGACTTGTCAGGGGAGGTTTTGCACATGTTGAGGTTTGGACATCTTTCTACTGGAAACTGAACTCAGAGTACCATCCAGACCCAGTACACAGATGACCTGGCCAAGGAACTCCCAGAGATAGACAGCTTTCAGTATACAGGGACAGAAAGGAAGTGATACTTTACACTTGCTCTTGTAGAGAGAAAAAGTCAGACTCACTTACTGTCCATCTTAAGCAAATATTTGATTTAATATGTGCAGAGGGGAACCCTCAGGGCTTTCTGGGCATTCAGAGAAGACCTCATCATGTCTGTACATTTAAAAAAAATTTTTTTTATATGATCACTGTTTGCTCATACATTCAGCAATTGTAATGATATGCATTATTTTAAAAGACTTGGAACAAAGTATTTAGATCTTGAAATGATCTAAAGAAAATCGTCTAGTCAGATTTTTTCCTATTTTTTTGCGTAGGTACTGTCAATCTCACGCACTTCAGGAGCTTATGAGAACCCCTTACATGTTCCATGAACTACTAATATTAGGGGTGATAGAGGAATCAGCCAATCATGCATAAATTACAAGCGGCGTCTCTGTGCTCACCATAAAACTGCAACATAATTCAACATTATGTAATATAACTGATGCTAGATAAGTCAAATCACATAACAGTGAATTATATTAGACAAAACAAACACGACATTTGTAAAGCCCATAAGTCTGGGCTTCTATTCTTGTACCTTTTTTGATGAGTAGAAAACCCTGCTGTGCCCGACACGCTCATGCAAATCAAAATGTATCTATCTGCTCAGCCATAATCCTGTGGTCAAAAACTGACCAGTGATGAATGGCAGAGGACAGCTGATAAATCGTACATGACAGATGGGCTACAGTATGTAACTGTACACTTGGTTGAATTGGTATTTGGATCACTGAGTGAAGGCTTTCTAATAGTGGAAGATAAGGAGTGTTTAATGCTGCACTATATTGCACAAACACATTAGATGCATACAAAATGTAAGTGAACGGGAGAATAAATCAATGTATTCCATGCCTTTTGCCTTCCAGACGTGACCGTTAACCATGCTGAGACACTCCAGCCAGTGAGATCACATGTCCTGTCCTGTCTTTCTTTCTGAGAAATGTGTAAGAGACAAAAGGGAGGGAGAGAGAGGGTGAGAGAGGGCAGGATCAGTTTGGATCAAGTTTGATTCCTCGCGCCGTGCTGGTGAACTGCACTTTTCGCTGTTGGCCCACAGTAAAGTGGAGATGCTCCAATGTCCAACCCAATCTCCATCACACACCCTCCTCCCTTCAGCCTGACCTAGAAACAGGGCAGCATGGTGTGGCGGCTGACCGGTGGAGGAGCGCAGGGCCGCTCAGGTGGACGCAGCCCAGCACGAAGCTGAGCGGAGGGGAAGACGAGATAACTTTTGGCACACTGGAGCTTCAGCCAGCCCACTAGCCACACTGTCAGAGCTAATGTCTGAGAAAGGGAAAAGGGAGAGAAAGAGAGAAGGAGGGGATGAGAGAGAGAAAAAGAAAGGGGTGGAAAAAAGAAAAAAGGAGAGCGAGAGAAGATGGAGAGAAAAGGGATGACCAAAGAAGAAAAAGGAGAAAAGATCGAGAAGGAGAGCATGAGAGAGAAGGAAAAGTGAAAGAAGGAGAGAGAATTGAGAAGGGAGCTTGAACATGAGTGAGATAAATGATAGAGACAGAGAGAGAGAAAAAAGAAGGGACGGCAAGGAAAAGAGAGAAAGAGTGACAATCTGTAGGCAAAGTCCTACAGAAGTGAAGGACACACACTCCCACACACAGCTATTCCACACTATTGCAGACTGTAACACTGTGAATTAGTATTAATGTATGAATGAACTATTATTGAATAACTAGTATGAAGCCAGGTGGCACAGTAGCACAGTGGACAGCGCTGTCATTTTGCACCAAGAAGGTTCCTTGACCGATTCCCTACCGGTGGCTGCGTGTTCTCCCTGTGTTTCTGTTGGGTGCTCTAGTTTTCTCCTACAGTCCAAAGATATGCACAGGAACACCGCAGATGCAAGATCTCTTGTTCTAAAAAGTGTTTGTTTACTCTGTAACAGACTGGCAACCCATCCAGAGTGTTTCTCTGCCTTTCGCCCTATGATTTCTGGAATGGGCTCCAACTCTGGTGAAGCATAAGTGGTTCGAATAATGGATGCATAGTATGAAACTAGTGTGTATGTTATGTGACTGTGCGAGTGAAGAACTGAATTGGGGTTCACGGGGTAAACTATGAAACATTGATGATCTGTTTCCACAAAGAAAGTTAATTCCCTGGACACCACTCATTTCCACAGTAAAAGTGTGACTAGTGGCTGTGCTGTAGAACTGTGTACGTCTGCTATTTACTGGATCCAATTCACCCAGCACTTAAAAGAAAACAATTTGAATCGTAAAGCGTGGTACATTAGTAAAGCATAATTACATTACAACTGGTCCAGGCCCTCCACGGCGAGGGCCTTCTGTGGTAATTCCCTTTTTTCATAGCTGATACGGCACAATGCCTGTTGACATAGTAATGTTCATTACAGCTTGATTAAAGACTTGTACTTTAACAGGAATTAGGCTAGTCAACTGTACACCGACACTGTTCATCTATTATTCAGTGGCCAATTCATATTTAATTGTGCTTTCATATTGGCGAAATGGCAGTCTTTTAAATGTGACTGTGCTACCTCTGCTGTTGTTAATTAAATTAAACTATAGGACTAAAAAAACACTCAGCAGCAGGAGTTCAGAAGACAGCAAACATCAGACAGTTCACCGTGGATGACACAGTGGGAATTTTCAGTCTTAGAAGTTCACTGTGTCATACAAAGCCAGCTATTTATGATTCTGACTATATACTTAGCCTGTATTTATGAGAGAACATAATCATTTATACCAAAGGAGTGCAAGGCTCATCTACCACATCACTTTTTTTGCTAAATAATATTGAAAGGTATTTGAAAGGTATTTTATTAAGTGAGCAACATATGTATCTCTTTAATTTCTGCTTAAAAACTAAACGCAGCATGAATGACTTACCAGGGCCAATAAAACACATGCCAGTTATTACACTTTTGCAGTTATTATTTATTTTCTGACTGTTCATTTTGCCAGATTCAAAACATCAAGTAGCTCTGATGATGACTGGCAGCTGAGATACATTTGACTCACCGGACATTTGTTACTCAAAAAGAAAAAGTATAAGAAAATGTACAAAAGTAAACTTGGTTGAAAAATATTCCATATATACTTAAGATATCTTATAGTTCCCTCTACATCATCCTGCCCTGGTTTGCTCCTATAATTAAGTTGCAATGTTAGCTGACAGCTGTCTTCCTTAGTGACTGATGTGGACTGGAGTGATATTTTAAGAAGACACTATTTAAGGTTAATACTGTTTGCAGTATGTTAATATGGAAAATGAATCATTTATCCTGTATAGATTGTGATGAGTTGTAGTGAGGATTTATTTTTGATGATACTTGTGCTGAATGCACTTAGCAAACTGGCGGAGAAGCTCACAGAAGCATCACACTGTGTATTAGACAAAGGGCTTTTATAGCACATTTAAAGCACAGTGAGGTCAAGTTCAGACTTGTCAAGTTTTCGAAAAATTATAACTCACTGTGCTCAAATAGATTTAATGGATTAAGGAAATGATTAAACTTTAATGAAGCATCATACTTGCTGGCTTCCAGCTGTGGGGTATTAGGTGAAAGGCTACGATGTTTCTAGACTGGTTGCAATAGGTAAGGTTAACAAAATTCACCCTCACTGTGTATTTTTGTGGCCTATACTATGGTCTTTTTTTGGATTTGATGTAAAAACATGTTTTGAGTTTTTGGACACTGCTTGTCCTGCTGTGCTGTGATGTTAGTCACTGATTCCGTAGTTTGTTAGCCTTGTAGATTCTTTTTCCATGCTTGCTAAAGCACATGTAATTTGTCGGAAGGAAAACCAGTGATATTGATTAAATCAATTTTAACCAACCACCCCATGTACCTTAAGGACCCACAAGCAAGGTAAAGCACCTGAACATCTACAGCATCTTCATAATTCATTTCTACTTTAAAATGGCTAAAACACACATATGGGGCACCAGGTGAATTAATGAAATCATCTACTTTTGGTTTCTGAGAATTATACAAAAAATCAGAAAATAAGTAGTTTGGCGGAACAACAATAGTTTACAGAGGCGTCCGTTCGGCCGTTGTCAGACTTCACAGATTAAGTTGCGCTGGGAATTTGTGAAGATGATCAAAAGTTTGCTGAACTTTTTTTTAACTTAACATTTTACTCCACTTTACCTGGTGTTCTGCATCCCCAATATAGTAACTTTTTTTCTTTCATTTGCTGACCTCTTTATGAGCTTTATGACCTTACCTTATGGGCTCAGTCTATAGGTGTACAATAGACTGTACCTCATCTGTGGCTGCACAATTTATCAACCCACCCTACTCTATTTCTCACTGGTCACTTTCTGACCACAGGCCCGCTGTTGACCAGCTGTTACTTGGTTAGTGGTTTATCACCAGCACAACATTGAAAGACATGTGGGAAAGGCATGATTGTGGTTGTGGTGCTCCTGGGGTTTTTACACATAGCGATGTCACTGACAGGTTATGAGTGCAAAAGCAAGTCTGTGGTCAGAAAGTGACCACTGTTGAAAAAGAATGACAGATGGGCTACTACCTGTACACCAGAAAGCAAGCAACAAGGTAGAGGTTTCTAAGAAAGTGAAGTGGTCAGCAGTTATGATTAACACACACACACACACACACACAAAAATACAGCCAGAAGAGGGCAGTGGTGAGCAGTTAATGGGTTTAAGGTTTAATTAATGAATGGATATGAGTGACCTGTGATCCAAAGCGGCGTGGACAGAAAAATCAGAGTGGAACGTGGTCATTACACACAATGTTGGTCTTTCTGATTACAGCAGCAGTGATATTTTAAAGCTGTGGGGCTTTTCTGAGCCTCCAGAGTTCGTCATGGGTTTTGTCATGAAGTGCTGCTTTGAATTGATTCGATCCAAATGTTTACATCATTAGCTATATGAATAAAATATACCACATACGCAGTCTGTTCTTTCAGTTTACTTCGTTTTGTCAGTAATAGTATTGATTTAACCTGTTCACAGAGAAGTGAATCTTTCAATCAGGTAAATGTGATTGCAGGTAAATGTGACAGCAAGTTCAAGAAGTTTAGCAACTATATGCACTATATACATGAATTTAATCACATTAAAAAGACTCTCATATGTAAATGTGTGTATACAAGAGAGAGAAAATATGGTTTTGGTTAGTGTGAGTTATGCAAACCCATTTGTGTGTTTTCACCTTTTCGGACTTGCAGTCTCCTGATGAGCCATTGATTTTAATTCAAGATAACAAAGGATTGAAATGATAATCACAGTTCTGCCTAAACTAATTTATCAGTCACCTCTGCATAATTAAGGGCAAGCATGGTATTGATAATGGATTAACACTTACTCAGATAAAAGGCAGTACATTTCCTCTAATGAATGTTTTAGACAAGCTCCGTACTCCACAGCTACGCTCAACATTATTAGGCCAAGAAAGGTCAACCGATGGAAAAGCCGATGGATACGGCACTCAGATCATCCTCATCATCTCTCTCTCTGTCTCTGTCTCTGTCTCTCTCTCTCACTTTCTCTCTCTCTCTTCTTTTATCTTTGGTTTCTCACTCTCTTCTTTAGATTTTTTCTTCTATTTTTCTTTTCCTTTCAATCTCTTTTTGCATGATCTTTATCTTTTTACTCTTTCTTTCTCTCTCTTTTAATTTCTCTTTCTTTCTCTATTTCTCTAGTCCATCTCTATCCCCTTTAGATTATTTTTTCCTTAAATCCCCTTCTCTCTTCTCTTTTTCTTTCCCTTTCCCTTTCCCTTTCTTTTAAATTTTTCTTCTATTTCTCTCTCTTGTGCACACTTTCTCTGCTTTAAATTCTCGTACTCTTTCATTTTGATTTACATCTTTCTCTTTCGAAATGTTGATCTCCCTTTATCTATTTATCTGTTCTGTTTCGCTCTCTTTCTCTCATCGGCTTTTTTCTTTTATCTCTCTGTCTGTTCTATTTCTTTCATTCTTTTTCATTTAGACATCTGTTCTCTCTCTGTTTCTCTCTGTTTCTCTCTGTTTCTCACTCTCCCATACCTATTCCTTGTTCTTTCTCTCCCTTGGCATGCCGTGGTAGTCAGGGTTGGATGGGAGTGGTAGGGATGACACTGAGATGGTAGATAATGCTCAGTGACGGAGAGGCCCTTTTGCCACCGATCCCGCTGTGATGAATCGAGCGGCCAGGAAGAGATGGGCGAGAGGACGAGAGAGAGAAATGTGAAACAAGCAGATAGCCGCTGGAAAGGGCCGAATTAAGGCCCTGTCGAGACGGCGGGGTGAGGCGGGACATGGCCAGGCCTGCAAGGGGCCGGCGAACAGTCAGGAGCACAGAGCCGCCGCCACTGCTGGTGATAAGAGAAAAGGTAGAACTTAATCTTCTAAAGTGCTGATGGAGCTGGATGGCAAAGAATAGGGCCAGAAGTGCCGCTTTCCAACAAGGACACCATTATTCAACATCAGTGAGCGCACAGAGTTGAAAATTGTGTGTGCGTGTGTATATCTGTGTGTGTATGTGTATGGAACATATGTGCATTATCTTTTTATTACACGCTAATCTCTAAACAGCAAATCACTCTACAAGCAAAAACATGCTGAGGCCATGTTGGGGCCACTGCATGTGTTGCTGCTGGACTGTTTCACGCAGGATAGTGTATACAGGCGCAATAAAGAAAGTTTGACTGTTTGAAATTAGATTTTTTTTATGTCTATGCAGCTGATCTACTTTTACTGAGGTTTTACCGCATTTTTGTGTGTAGTAAAATTAAAAAGTTATATTTGCTTTCATGCTTTGTTTCTTAAAGAACTGTTTTAACAATGCAACTTTGACTCTTTGTGGTTCACAACTATGTTTCTGTTTCAGCAATAGCACGATACGAGACAGTTGTAAGATGCAAAGCAGGAACCTCTTGTGCAACACAAAAAACTACAAAGTGCAGGTATGGATGGTGCAAGGTGAGTCTAGTTCAGCAATACACAATGAAATGTCCCATATAATGCCTTAATTCAAGAGTGATGAAGCAATGAGAACATGTGACACACCGAAAATGTCTCTGTCAGAATTTGCTTGATTGTGTATTGCTTGTATCATTTTCACACGAAGGAACAAAATATATAAACCATCTTGTAGTTTGTCACTTGCATCCAGAAAATTATTTTGTCTTAAATATTTTTGTATGACACTTTTGAACATCTTTGTTTAAATCTTGTCTCTGGATTAACATTACCAGGGGAATTACATTATTTAAAGCATGTAACAGCTTATAGAAACAAATAATAATAATATTTATCATTTATATTATTACATAATATTTTTATTGTATTCTTTCAGCAATATCAGAGTTTAAAAAATAAGATGTTCTGACTAAATAAAAGATATTTTCACTTACGAAGATTGTTTTTGACAGTGAGTGAACTGCATGTGTTTGGAGCGAATGTAAAATTTAACAGTAGAGGCAGGGCAGCTGGGTTGCCATGTTTGCGACAGTCTTGCACACTGATACATTTAAAATGGCAGTACAAGCATTGCTTGTAATTGCATCACAACAGCTCACCCAGAAGAAAAGCCCCAATAGGATCTGAAGGGGCTAATTTGAGTAATAATTAACATGTGCATACAGTAGTAGGAGCTGGTTCCATGTTGAAAGCAAGTGACAAACCTTTTGATATGATATACAGTATGTAGCCTTGAACAACCCTGCAAGCAGCAGAAAGGAAGGCCACAACCCCCCACACAGACTCAGATATGTTTACCATCAGCTCACGTAAAGCAGGCTCATGTTTAGCTCATGAGCAGCACTATCAGTTTGAACTGGGACTGGCTTCTGTGTAAGGTCAGCAGGGCCTTATTCATCACTGTATTCCTCTATACTTTCACTTTTTGCTTCTATGTCCAGCTCCCTTACTTTGTTCATGCTGTTTTTACTGACCTGGCCGACACTGGAATCAGAAGCTGTGGTGACAACGGCTCTGGTCACCAGAGTGACATAACCTGAATGAATAAAACAAAGCAACAAACCATCCTTGCAAATCCAATTAAACCCTAATTCTACAGTTATTAGTCTTAGGATAACTCTTAGTTTTTCAGTAACTACACTCTTAAAAATAAGCAACAGTATGGGTTCATTAGAGCAATGTCAAAAAAGAACCACTATTTCAAATAATGTTTTTCAGAGAATTATGTAATAATGCAAATGTTAATATATTCATTATTTAAGATGTACATGCAAGACAATAACTTTTTAGAAACTTTTGATTTAACTTGTTTGATAGCCGTTATGAAACTGATCATTGTGAGGGTGAGTCAAGTCAGGTTAAGGCAAGTAGATGTTTGTTGTCCTTTCAACCACATATACAGTCCACAGCGAAATGAAACAAAGTTGCTCCAGGTGCAACAGAAAGAGCAAAAACAGAAACACCTTTAGGCTATACAAGGTTACACAAATGCTGGCAGGACAGGACCAAAACTTTTTTTAAAGGGGTAAAAAGGGACCATCATTTAAAAAATGGACTGATTTTGCCTTTAGGTAGAAGAAACTGCTAAAAAAAACCTTCTAAAACTGTGTTTCAGCTCTCCCTCCCACCACTCCCATTCTCAGTTAGCTCAGAGACCTTCCCTGATGCTGCATTTCTCTTGGAAATATGTCGTAGTGTGGAAGGAAACAGTGTTTATGGAGCATGTTGGGGATGTACAAAACAATTCTTATAGATTTGTCAGACAGTATTGTGAAATAGCTGCTTCGACAACGGGCTTATTTGTGTGTGCTGGCAGACTAGTGAGTTGGACACTTGCCTCTGGACCAAGAGGTCAGGGATTGGAATCCTACCTTCAACCCCAAGTCGTTCCAGCAAGATTGTCCCCTGTACTTAAGGAACAGAAGTCACTTTGGATAAAAGCATCTGCTAAATGCAGTAAATGTATTTGAAAGCATGAATAAATAACTAATGTCTCCTACATTACAGTTCAGTCCAGTATTACCCCTTACAAGGACTCTTCCTATTCAGTCATTACCCTTAAGATTAGTAAAAATCTAAATTTTTCAGTAATTACCATGAAACTTAAATGTAAGTTGTGTCACATGGACACACATGGACCCAGTTTAAGAAGCTGTAACTGATTTTTTTTTTTTAATAAATGGTTTTTGTATGACGTTCAGTTTGATTTAGTTCTAATTTAGGAGAGATAATGCAGTGCATTATGAATACTAAAACAGTGTCCCATATTCTTTAGCAACGTAATCCGATTCAGACAACCCCCACTGTCCCTGATAGACACACACACACACACACACACACACACACACACACACACACACACACACACACACACACACACACACCCCTATAGAGCCCTTACACATTTAGCCAGCATCACACAGGAACAGAATGATATTACAGAGGAGTCTGAAGCTCCAGCGATTCTGCTGGATCTCCCCATCTCTGTCTGGTTCTTTTAATCCCTGAGAGTTGCCAATGCCAACTCTCTGCCTCCTGCGGCAGTTTTCGGTCTATAGTCCGTTACTGTGGTGCATCAAGTCCAAGAGTTGTTGCACAAAGCAAACTCTGTTGATTGTGTTTACATGTAGGAAGTGGGAAGAAGTTGTTACTTGTGTACAGTGCTGGAGTATTAAAGGCTTACAAAGTTGCATGGAGGGGCTGAATGTATTTCAGCTTATCTTCTTTAGTCTCACAGATAGAACACGCAACTCTCTCTCTCTCTCTTTTCCTCGTACACTCTCTTACAATCACACTCTTTTTCTCTCCCTTCCAGTGCCACTATCTCACTCTTTTTTACTCTTGAGCTTTCTATCTTTCTCGTCTCTTTTTTCATTTTCACTATTTCTTCTCATTCTTCCGTGCGCTTTCTCTGTAGTCTCTCTTTCATGCCCTCTCCTTTTTTCAGTCTTCTCTCACTTGGTCCCTCTCTTCTATTCTGTATCGCTAACTTTATCCTCTGTATTTCTCTTCTTTTGCTTGCTTTCTCTGTTCTCTCTCTCTCTCTCTCTCTCTCTCTCTCTCTCTCTCTAACTCTCTTACCCCCCCACAGATTTAGTGAAGAGCCTTCCCCCAGTCGTGAGTGATGTGAGGGCCTGGCGTTGGAGTGAAAGAGAGCTGTTCTTATAAACAAAAGCAGCCGATTAGATAGCCACCTAGGGGACGGATAAGCGAGGGGCCGGGACTGAAAAGGTAGCTAATTGTTGTGAATGCAGCGCCTTTGGCAACGTTCAACTTTTCAATCTGATGCCAGAATTTTGCGGGGCCTCACGCTCCCTCTCTCGGGACGAGCGGAATCAAGCCTATGTCCGACTGCCAAGCAAGCCGATTTAGTCACACTCCGTTGCCATTTTCCTTCTCAAACAATCGCATTTCCCTCCTGTAGCCATGCGCCTCAAAGAGCAGCTCTTGCCGTCCCCGAGGGGATCAGTGAGAGGGGCTTCCTGAAGAAAAGCTGCAGGGCCTTTGCGGGGCATCTCTAAATGTACGCACATGCCCACATCCAGAAGTTCCTCCATGAAAAGAACAGAGAGAAGAAGCTGCTGAGTCTGAAAGCTGCTAGAACAGAGGTGCCCAAACTTTTTCAGGAGCCAAAGTGTAATGTTTGAGTTTGGCCAGGGGCCAAAAAGAGGAAAGAGCTAGCTAGCAACTTGTTAGTTTTATGATTTTTTTTTTCACGTTGTCAATATACACGGAGAAACTGTACTCTTCTGTGATATCTTTCCGCTCTCCTGCCTTTAAATTCACTGAAAAGAAATCTCCTCTTGTCCAAGTAGCAGTGTCTGTTACACTCTATAAACTAACTGCTATATATGTGTTATTACTTGAGGCCAGGTCTTTATTTTGTAACTATTGCAGTGTTTAGGAGTATTTAAATGTAGTTGAAAAATAAGAATAAAAAAGTAAGAAGTATGAAATATGTTCTCTCAGAGGCTGAGACAGTGGAGGGTTAAACAACGTTCTGGATGGCTGACAAACATCAGACATCCTTGTGGGCCAGCTTTGGACAGCTTTGTATAAGAAACTTCTGGAAGCCATTTGAATCTCTCAAGAGCAGCCCTGCCAGCTCATTGGCACCTGCAAGAATCAAGAGTCTACAGCAGTTGTTCTTCTGTAACCACTTCATTTTTAAACAGGCACAAAAAAGGGTCCTTTGGATTGATGCCATAGAACAGCATATCTCAATGGATTTTTTCTTCAAAAGACTATTTAATTTTGATGAATGAAGGTGAATAACCTTTTTAAACGGAAAATCCACATCATGTACAAAGTCTATAGCATTACATTTTGCGTCTAGAACCAAGCCAATTCCAAATTCAAAGCAATAACCATTAAGAAACGCTCCCAAGTGCAATTGAGAGGGTATAGTACTGGGTTTGTAAGAAGGAAAAAGCTTGGTTGGAGTAACCTACATGATTTGGAAATGAATCTGAATAGTATTTATTGGTTTTGTAACTATTATTATTATTAACTTGTTAACACCTTTACACTCTTATTTTTAAGAAACATATTAAATGAAGGGCTAATTGAGGCTAACATACAGACCTAGGAAGTCATAATCAATGTATTTTGCAATTGTTTCTGCTGTACTCTTCTGAAATAATGTCAAATATTTAAAAAAAATGATAAAATGTGGATAAAACACTCATCACTCATTACCACTTTATTGAAGGACAATGCAAGTGAATAAACATTTGCATTAATTACAGATTGAAATAGCTTTATTTCAATTAAACAAACAAATAAATGCAACAAGACAATGTATGGTGTATTATTAAAGATTCTTTAAAAATGACGAAGTGGGAGGAGATCAAGAATAAAATTTGAGGCCAGCAGGCTGTTGCAGTGTAAAGAGATGCTCACAACTCTGACATCTTTTACTGCATGACAAGGCAATGCATTTTGACTTTATCTCCCCTCTTTATTGAAAAGCAATTAAGGGTGACATTCCCTCAGATTCTCTAGATTAACACCTCCATCTCCCCCCCGCTGAGAGGGGTGGAGAGTGGACAGAGAAGACATACAGCTTCATCCTCTCAGAGTGACTAATCTCATTTCATCATATAGACTACACTCTACACATGTTCATCATGTTTAATTTCAGTGTCTCTGATACATTCAGTCATCGAGCATGTGTGCACCTGCCTGTATGTGTGTGTGTGTGTGTGTGTGTGTGTGTGTGTGTGTGTGTGTGTGAAGGCATGTTTAGTATAAGAAGGAAAAAGTGACTTTTTGAAAATTGTGATTATTGTGTAACATTTTAAAATGAATATGAAAGCATATTTGTTTTTTCAACTGGGCTTTTTTCTATTTAAATAAAAAAAATTTTTTTTCATTATTGAGCTTGTGTGAACTGTTGGTACTTTTTCACAAAAAGCTAAGGCGTGAGAACATTTTAAAATTCTATGTCGTCAATGTGAAATGAACCAACACTGCAGTGCTGCCAACTGGTTTAAACAAATATACCAGAGTTACATAAATGAAGAGTTAGGGACCTTATGCAGCCGGTAATATTACAAATGGAATGGCAGGTTATTATTATTATTATTATTATTATTATTATTATTATTATTATTATTATTATTACTGTTGTTGTTTTTGTTATTATTAGCATTACTATCAGCATTATTATCAGCATCTATACAGATACTACTTCTAAAAATATTAGTAGTGATTTTGTTAGCATATATTCTAAAGATTTTAGATGACTAAATTGCAGTATGCCTTAAAAAAAATCTGATCTGCATAATTCATTTGATTCAAGGTGTATTTCTGTAGCTGAAAGTGTGAGTCTTAGTGGAGCTGGCCCTGTGGTTTAAATCTGACATGCTGCTAGCCAACAGAGGGTACTGTTGCATTACAAGTCAAGTACACGTGGAAGGGTCCAACAAAGCAGCAGCCTGCCTATTCTGACTCCAAGGAAAGGGAGGCCAATCCGTACAGATCTTTCACAGCCGGCATAGTCCTTATCGTTTCTGATCTCAAAACTTGAATGAGTACTTCAGCAGATATCTGTGTTATTGAATGATTGATTGGTTGATTGGTTGACTGATTTATTGATTGATTGATTTCAGAATGGTCACCTATGACATTCAAAAGGTTTAGTAGCCTTTGTAGTATTATTTCACAGTTTGAATTCAGCTAAAGGATGTAAATGTAATAGAACATCAGATAAGAGGTATTACAAATAAATTCATATCTTCAAAGTGCTCTTATTCAAATGGGCCAAGGTAAATGTACTTCAGTGATTTAAAGATCAAAGCACTGGCAGCTGAGTTATTTGTGCATTTGCATCATAGTTTGGTATGTTATCATATTCAGACAGGATTAAATGCACACTTTCGATTTTTGTTCAATGGTACCTGACATAACGTGACGCATCCAGCGCACTGACAGAAACATGGTGATGTATTTAGAAAAGAAAAGAACTGGAAGTATTAATGTAGAGAACAGCATGAATCAGCTAACTATATACACACAATGGAGTGGGCTATGATTTCCAGCTGTGCTGAAACCACTGCTTTTCATAGTATATAAACACCGAACACAGGCATTACAGCACCAGAACATGTCTAAGTAAATTCCTTATGAAGAATAAAGTTGTTTGGCTGCCACCAGGTCAAACAGAAATGTCATTTTTAAGCCTTAATGTGGAATAACACTCATTTTTTTGAACCTCCCATAAAATTTGTCAAGTTTTCCTAGTGTGTACATTGCCTGTACTTTGCAGCCTCACAATATCATCAGAACACTGAATAGATTCTTTATGTTCGCTATAGCTCACCATGCCTCTATTGCTCATCATTCTGCTCTCCTGCAGCTGGAGATGCTGCTTGTTTGAAAGTTTAGACTCCCAAAATGGGATGCAGGAGCTTGTACGCAGTGTGAGGACTCACACACCACGTGCAGATGGAGAGACACAGGTCGGCTCATCTGACCTCTCTCTATAACTTAAACTATAGGATATCATCCTCCTGCTCGGACTGACATTGTTCGCCCACCACACACCACCCACTCCACTTAGTCACAAATTTACCTGCGTTAATTTGTGAAGAATGGATTATATCTGCTGATATTGCTCTAAGCATTAACCTGCGGCAAATATTCTACTGCAATACATTCTTTTAATGAGGAGAATCCGTTGCAATATTTCCTTTCTTTTTCAGGCTTAATCATGTAGGAAATAAATAAATCAGTCATTTAGTTATTGTTTATATTGTAATCCAAACTGAAACACACTATAAAATTAACTTTTCAAACTTTCTATCTATCTATCTATCTATCTATCTATCTATCTATCTATCTATCTATCTATCTATCTATCTATCTATCTATC
>JBBPDC010000001.1:44225138-44252953 GCA_037974485.1 Hemigrammopetersius urotaenia
CACACACACACACACACACACACACACACACACACACACACACACACACACACACACACACACACACACACATATGTGCAGTGTGTTGCACATGAAAATGTTCACAGACACACTCATGCACGCATGAGTTCACAGGTGCACATTTAGTGAATATGCAGACAACAGTCTTTGCTCATGTGTCTTTTTTATGCACACAGTGTGTCTATAGCTGCATAAAGCTAGTCGCCATGATATTTTTCATATAATAAGACAAAAATGTGCTGCAGGATATGTTGGACCGTCGTCTCCACTTGATAAGTCGATGCGGCTTTGTGTGCGTGTGTTTATTTCCATAGATGAACTGCTAATTTAATGCACAGATGGGCTGGTTTTGCCTGAAGGGGGCCTGTGCTCTCCCCTATATCGCTGAGTGGGGGCTGGATTAGTAGAAGATGCTCTGTTGCTTATCATAGGTTAGGCCTTAATCATAACACCTGCACCTGAGGCAAAAACAACATGCACACTGGCATTATGGCCCAGATGATTATTATTATTCTTTTTATTATTATTATTATTATTATTGCTTAAGCTCGGCCCTCAAGGATCCATATGTAAGACCAATTTCTAACTTATATCAATATTACTTAATAATTACAGAATTATTAGCTGTATGCAGGCAAGATCTAACAATATTGATGATAATAATAATTATTATTATTTTTGTAACAATAATAATAATACTGATAATAATAATACTTTATTATTTTAAAATATTAAATAAATGCAATAAATGTGCAATTTGCTCAGAAACTTTATCAGACCCCAGCCTAACAGAGGGTGGGAACATCAAATTTTCAAAGCAGCCTGCGCAGTCTGACGTTACAAATCTGTCCACATTTATAATTTGGACCGCAGACAAATTGCAGATGGATGCGCTGGCTGCTTGTAATTTATCATCCAAAATTAGTGGTGAGGTGAGTCCTTTGGGAGATGTAAACATGGGTACCTGTGTTACGTGCAAAGAGTTGTCCCTTGCTCTGTCGCTGTCTGCGTCTCTGCTGCTTTAGTGTTAGCGGTGTTGGAGCACATGTCTCTGGGCTATGACTGATTGCCTCATATCACACCACTGTTGCCTCATACCATAGCACCTGTGCTGTGTCCACTTTCAGAAGCTAAAACTTTGCTCTACACTGCATTTAACATGAGAAACACGGGCCTCCTGTACATTCAAGCACAAGTTTTCACTGTGAGGTTTTCGCTGCTTGTACGTGTTACTCTGCAGTGGGGCTGTTTTTTTTTTTTAAGAAAAAAGACCACGATAATCTCTGTAGTCGCTCACAATTTTCTAATTTCTCCACTTCTCCTCTCTTTTCTTAGATTTATGTGAGCATCAAAGGTCCCCACCTGCTCATTGCCTTCATAGCTCGTGTCGTTGCTGTGGTATATATTTTTTTCACTTTCTTTCTTTTTCGGGTTTAACCCAAATCATGCAGCGTGGAGCGAGCTTGAAAGCAGTGACAGGAAACCGAAGAGTGTAAAGTGGCAGTCAGAGAGGTGTTTGTCTAGATCGTGTGATTAGTATGGCACAAGGATAAGCTGTCACATGTAACATCAACACGGCCTGTCTGTGTGAGGGTCTCTGGGGGGCTTCGTCATGGGCCTCCACTGTCTTTGATAAAAAAAAAGTGCTATAGTAGGCAGAGGGCCCACAACTACAAAGGCCCGACTGCGGCCGTGCGTTGAAAGGTGTGGGCTGATATTTCAAAATGAAGGCTCTGAGGGTGTCCGGTGTGCTTGTGGTTTCAGCACCCACTCAGTTTCACTGTTTATCTAAAGGTGACAGCGGCCATTCCGAAATCTGCCCAGCCTCATACTTTTTTGCATCAAAAAAAATCGCTCTTTGAAGCAATGTTAAAGATGCAGGGGTGGGCAACATGGGAAAAATAAAGCATTATAATACTTAAAGATACACAACATGGGTCAGTTTGAGTTATAATTCGGAACAGAATATGCAGAATATAGCGCCATAGTTTAAAATGACTGTCAAAAACTATTAAAATGTCTTTTTTCATACACTGCACTGCAGTCCAACTAAACAGGCATCATTATGCTCTCTTTGTAATGAAACATGCAGTTGGTCATCCATAAATAAAGTACCCATAATATGGTCAGGAAAACATATTACAATATGATAAAACATCGTACTGCCCACCTCTGCATGGAAAAGCTTCCTAAAAATGCATGATTCTTGGAAGAAATACACCATAAGTACATCCATGTGTTTGTAGGGTTTGCGCACCAATGCACAAAACATACCAGCAAGTATACCTGCATACATTTTAAACAGCTATTAATATGCTCTCCTCTCATCAGTCTAATGGGACGTCACTGATTCATTGCGCCATCATGTTCTGCGCTGTTCGGTTTGATACGTGCGCAGCCGTTAGAAAAAAGAAGTGCAGTTTTGCTGTATTCCTGTGTAACTCAACCAACCTGACAGTGTTTAATTACTCCAGTGTTTGAGCAGTAATGTCACTAGTGTTAATGTTCACTGACAAAATGAATCACACTGATCAACAAAGTCGCCAAACATAACCACACATAGCAGTCCACACAGATCAAGGATTCATCTATCTAATGTTTTCTTCGATAAATCCATACCGCTTGAACCAGGAGGTCCCAGGTGCCCACTTTTTGATCAGGCATTCACCAGAGCATGGGGGCAGACTGTGTGCTAAATACACACATACATCGCTGTAAACGTTAAATTTAGATTTTTAGCACACACTTTTATCCATGTCCACCGGAGATGCCCTGTGAGGTGCTGTGTAACACTTTTACTGGTATACATCCCAGTCTCTCGTGTGGGGCAGTGAAACATATGCATCGAAACCAATAGCTTTTTTTGACCCACTATCGCTGCTCTTCCATTGAGAACCAGCAGAAGTTTATTAATAAAGCCACCACACGAAAAAGGTCACATGACTGAAAATGACTAAAGGATCTAAATATAAGTCTCTTTATGATCCACGCAGTTGTCCAATGCTCTCAATGTAGTGATGATACCTGTTATATACATAGAACCATGTGCTGTGCTGCAAGTCATCTCAACAGTGGTAACATATCATCATACTGCCCACCTTTGTAATGTAAATTTTTAGCAATAATTTTTTCCCCTAGAACCGTACTTCTAAGCTAGGAACTTTTTAGGAACCTCTATATTTAAGATTGGCAAGAGAGCAAATATTCTTTTTTTTTATTTACACCCATTCATGCCCCTTACCCACTGGCTCTCTTCTTTATACTTCTTTTGTTCTCTCACTCACCTACTCTCTCTCTCTCGCGCTCTCTCACTCTCTCACTCTGTGTCTCACTCTTTCTCTCTCTCTCTATTTCTCTTCTGCCTCTTTTCACGCACTCTTCTCACTCTCTATCTTAGACCATCCCTTTTTTTCCCTTCACTCTTGGCCTCACAGGCACTGTATTGTGTATTAATAACAGTGTGGTTGAGTCCTGGCCCCACATATGGATGTTTATCAGGAGTTGGCCCAGAGCAGGACAGAACATGCCGGAGAGCGAGCGGCGCCGTGTGTGTGGCCGGCGGGATGATTAAGTGGGGAGTCCCTTTTTATTCTCCGCTCTCCGAGCTTAGAGGGACTGTCATGGGACGGAGGTGAATTGTAAAAGCAGCCTGGGCATTCGCTTCCTTCATTTTAACAAGCTGCCAAATAACTAAACGCTGAATGAACTGATCCTGAACCCGGCAAGAATGTAAGATTACCTCTCAAGTTCCACATATAATTTAAGTTTTATTTTAATTTTCCACAAAATACTGATTTTAACCCCTTTAAACATTTTTATGTGCTCCCACACTTCAGCTCACCACCTTCATCACTACAGTATGTACAAATTTGCTTCATATTTATTGAATAATATGATGTTTTCATTTAATCATAAGACTTCAATTCTGTTGTTCCTTGATAAGTAATTGGTTACAACAACGCTTAATTAAGTATGCTTATTTTTTTTATTATCTTCTGCTTTTATGTCTGTTCTGTGAGAAGGGAGTTCAAAGACATTTGTCTATTCAGTGTAATAATTCCACATCCCAACAACATAATAAATCACTTTGTGCTGAATAATCCACCAATTTGCTCTGCAAGTAGTTTAATAATTCCTAGGAGTTCCTGAACAATATGCTGGGAGTTTGTGGTCTTAAAAAAAGGAAATAAACTTTTTGACTTGACCTCATTCAGCTTATTACCTCCAGTTGCTTTATTAAGGATTAGTGTGTCATGAGACCTTGGTCTTGATTACAGTGCACTTTATGCCAGAGTCCTGCTTTGAGCTGATCTGCTGACAGTGATGCACAGATGGATGTTAAGGTGGAGGACAGTGACCACTCACACTGCTGTGTATGTTTGTGCCCCTTTAGCTGACGCTGAGCATGTGGATGCGGCAATGCCTGTGGCCGAGCTGCCCCCTCACCCTCACACGCTGCTGGAGCCCAGCATGGCTGGCCCTTTGCCCCCAGGCCTGGGGGACCATGACTTGCTGACCTGTGGCCAGTGCCAGGAGACGTTCCCCCTTGGGGACATCCTGCTCTTCATTGAGCACAAGAAGAAGCAGTGCCAGGGCCTGACGGGCAGCCATGGCTGCTACGACAAAACGGTGGACCGCAGCAGTCCCTCTCCGCCGCGGGCCGAACTAAGGAAGGTGGTGGAACCGGTCGAAATCGGAATCCAGGTGACACCTGAGGAGGAAGATGAGAGACTGTTGACGCCCCCGAAAGGAATTTGCCCCAAGCAAGAGAGCGGCTTGCTAGGTAGGTCCCATATTTCTCTGAAAAGCTGCCCGGCTGTAACGGGACAAAAAGTCACTAAAAGTAATATCTTGAAACAGTATCTTTTTCTCAGAAAATGCTTAAACAAGTCTCCTGGAGATTTCTCAAAACAGTTTGAGGCAAATGCTAGGCTTGCATGATGCTAATTAGATGTATTAGCTTGTTAACTAGCTTACCCTTTTAGCAAAAAAGCAAAGATGCAAACTTCAGACAAAGAACATGAATAGGCAGGGAAACTGTAAAGTGGTTTTGCACTAAACTATCCCTTCACACCTGTACAGAGACACACATGCGCACTCTTTGCCTCTCAGACTCTCAGACAAAAGGAGACACACTCGTTTCCCTCTGCTGGACTGTGGGCATCCTGTAGAGATTGTGATACCGCTCATCTGCGAGCCCCGAGAGAGATTGTTTTTCCTTCAGTTGATTTCATTAGGAGAGCCTGTGCCGTGCAGAGTGAAACATCACATTACCCAGTCAAAGCCTCCAAAACCCCCCTGAAGGACTGTGGTAGTTGAAACAAATTGTGCAAAAACGTGACAGAGAGAACTCACCCTACTTTTCATGGAGAAATCCAGCCTGAGCCATCTGCTTAAAAGGTGAAAAGCTCATTAAAATTCAAATACTCAAAACGAGAGTGGGAGAGAGAGAGAAAGAGGGAGAGAGAGAGACGGGGAGAGAGAGAGAGAGAGAGAGAGAGAGAAAGAGAGAGAGAGAGAGAGAGAATAGAGTAGGATTAAAAGAGCCAGTTTGCTATTGAATGGGGGTAAAGAGGCAGTTTAGCTGGGTCCAGCTGCAGGGAGAGCTCTCTCTCTCTCTCTCTCTCTCTCTCTCTCTCTCTCTCTCTCTTTCTCTCTCTCTCTCCCTCTTAGTTATCTTGCAAAAAACAGCACAGTCAAGTCCCTCACAAAGCAGCCGGAGGGATCTTGGGAAATGGGCCTCATAAAATAATATTTCGGCTTGGACAGAGTTAGCATGGGGAAAGGCTTATGACACTGGCTGTGGTTTTAATAACCCCCCAAAAAAAGAAAAAAAAAAAAGCTCCACGTTCCTTGTTTGTTGAGGTTTTCTGCGGCATCAAAGGCAATTTATTTGGGTGGCGCACATTTAAATGATCTTAATAATCTGGAAGGGGCTAAATTAGTATAAACCCCACACAGTGCAGATCTGTCCGCATGCCCAGGCCGAGTGACGGCACGCACGGAGAGCCACTGACAGCGTTAGTGACAAAATATGATGAAAAGGTTTGTCTCAAGTTTCAAAGTGTCCCACTGCATACCACCAAAGTGTTATCATTCAAGAGTTCAGACAGATTTGCTTAGTAAGAGCCACAAACATGTCTCACCGGTTCTTTCGCTGTGTTAATGTAAGCAGCAATGCTGTGGTGTTATACATACATACATACATAGATATACAGAATATACAATTATTAAAGATACACAACATGGGTCAATTTGTGAATATTTACAATTGTATGTTTTTGGAGAATGTAAATCAACTTGTAGTTTATATTTCCTTTAAAAAATTTTGAAATTTTATATATATTATTCTAAAATCTCATATCACACATCTATGTTTTGCAGACATGCCAAGTCATTCAATCCGCCTCAGTTTTTAAATTACTTTCATAATAAGCCAAATTCTATTTTAGACTGCTTTCTTAATAAGCTCCAGTTTGAAGGGGGATAATTTTTAATCTTATTTAAACTTCGACATTTGAATAATGGCTTATTGAAATGAAAGATGAACATTTGCCATCCCTAAATCACATTGCAGTTAGAGTAAATTTTACTCCTTTCATTAGTTCAGGTTTGGAGAGGGAGAGAATTCGCAGGCTGAGAGAATAAAGGCGCAGATGAAATGTCCTCCGAAAATGATTAAGAAGCTTGAATGTCAGCTTGGGCGTGCAGCTAAACATGTGCAGGCCGCCTTGTATTCATAATTGCCTCCCAGCAGGTTAAAGTATTCTTTTATGCTAAACCTTTCCGCACCCATTTGTTCTCCACGTGAAATAGAAAATGACACGCTGAAAAACACTCAGCCCCCCCACCCTTACCCAGAATATAGCAGAGCTGTTCATACTCTCGAAGCACAGATCATTTTTCATACATTTTTTTTTCTCTTTAATATATCCATCTGTCAGCTTCCGATGGAGAAATGAGAGAGAGAAGGAGAAAGAGTCTATGTGTCTTGTGCTTATGTGTGTGTGTGTGTGTGTGTGTGTGTGTGTGTGTGTGTCTTAGCCACTGCACAGAAATCATAAAGCTAATTCTGAGCAGAATAGTATTATCACCTGTGTACACTTACAGATCTGTGTGTGTGTTTGTGTGTGTGTGTGTGTGTATTTGATCTTTTCTCCCTCTGTCTGGCCTTGACACACGAGCAGTGTTTTGACAGGCATTAAACTCCACTGCTTCATTCACAGACGTCAACCTGCATCACATCATAACCTCCTAACACACACTCACACACACTCACACACACACACACTCTCACTTCCTGCATAGAATGGTCAAAGACCCCAGTTTCAATGCCTGTTAGCATTTGTATTTGATGGACAGAGGCTGTTCCTGCTTTCGAGGTAGTGTGATAATACGATTTCTCCTTATTGTCATCACTTATATTTGAATAGGCCTTATAAAGAACATGATGTAAAAAAGCTAAAAATTCACATATAGTCACCAATTATCTTTTTCAGCATACAAATATATGAAGAGGAATACACTAGGCATGCATAATAGCTGAATCATATCAGAATCAGTAGCTTCGGTAATGCGACAGACCCATAAATGTTTGCTTAGTGATGTATATGGCATTCTGAATCTCTCATTTTGAGCTCTGAAAATACCAGCGTATATTCAGTGTTAAGGACAGCTCAGAGCTTTTTTTTATACAGAAGAAAACAGGACAGCACACGAAAAGCTTCAACTCTGAATGCTGATGCATTTTACCAGAGCAAATGAACACCGAGTAATTAATGTGGGAGCAGATTCTAATGAGTTAAAGGAGCCAGGTTTCTTTTTTACACTGAGGGTACACATAATGATAACAAAACAAAATGCTTGAAGTCCCATAACCGGGGAAAAATACCCTTTAATGAGGAAAGATATACAGCAATTACTCCAACCCCCTCGTAGAAAATTTCCCTAGTACGTTTATTAGTGTGTGTGGGAAAAGTCAATCTTATCTGTGAGAATAAGGGCCAACCAGTGAAGAAGAACCACTTGAGGGTTGAATCCAATATGTCTCACCTAAATATCAGCAGGACACAGGCTTTCTCAGCACCGCATTGTATTGCCACTTAGCCATCTTAAGTTCCAGCTAAATTTAATTATGTTTAATAGCCCTAATTAAATAAAATATGACATTGCGCATAGCCGAAGGCTAGAGGAGTTGCTGGGGACAAAAGGGGATGGCTCTGGTTGTGTGTGTGTGTGTGTGACTAGAAGAGTGCTGTTCATTTGGAATGCGCTTTACTCCATAGAAAACAACGAAAAGAAACATGTTTGAGAGAACTTGGAAAAATATCGTCTGAATGTTGCCTAAAGAAGTATGTCCATCACTTTAATGCATGTACAGCTGGATGTGCAGGATGTTTAACAACATTTATTATTTCATTGTTAAAGTAATATTGTGGGGCTGGACGTGTCCTTTGGTTTGATATGTGCTGATAAATATAGGTTATTCACTTTCAGAAGTCTCAATGGAACAAGAACTTCTATGGAAAGGGCAGATTCTAAACATTTAGTCAAGATTCTTTATTTGAAGGTTGAGTTTGGTGCTGTCGGTTGTGATGAAACCCTTGCCTTTGCAGGCTTTCAGAGACAATGTGAAAACTTAAATAAGCAACACAGATTTTGCCAAGAATAGGTTGGATTGATTAAGGCTGCGCAGACACACTGTTTATATGAAGTCCTTTGAGCTAAGTTGATGAAAAAACATCCATGCACTTGAGAACTTGGGTAAAAGCCATCGTTTGTTTTAGGTGAAACAGTAGAATGTGATGAGCTGTTAGCTTCCGGGCTGCAACAAAATTGATGCTAACTGATTTGCTAGACAGGTAGATGGTAGTAGAAAGAAGAATGTGTCCTCTGATTTAAAACAGTGGAAATAAAATCATCACGGCCAAACAAAAAAGCTTTAACCTTAAAGCAATACTCTGCCAGTGTTTTACTCTTCCTTACACACACACACACACACACACACACAGACACACACACACACACGCACGCACACACACACACTATCACCATAGGAACAGCAGCGGGCCACGTGGTGACATCGACGATGCTGTAGTTTGGTGAGAGGGGGCCTTGTTCCTGTCAGTTTTGCAAGGTTTTTCTCTTTCTCTCTCTCTCTCTCACCCCCCCCCCCCCCACTCTCGCTCTCTCTCTCTCTCTCTTTCTGTCTCCCCTAGTGCCTGCCCCAGCTTGGCTGGCTCACAGAGCTTTACAAGTCTAACAAGTGCAGTGACAGGGGGAGTTATTTCTGACCCTTGGCTCACCAGATCGCTGTGGTGAATATTTCATGAGACATGCTATATTTATAAAGATATTTACCTCAAACATGCTCCGCTCTCCCCCAGCAGCTTCGCTCCCAACTCCCAGCCTCTCTAGCATGCTCAGGCTGGGGCAGAGTCATCACCACAGAGTGGCCCTTAATAGTATTAGTTAGCTTTAATAAACCCAGCGGAGCTAATAAGTGGACTGAATTACTGTATGTCAACTCAGAATGCTGCCCTTCAGCTTTTTTTTTTTTCACTCTTTATTACTCCTCAAACTGAAGGCTTATTTTTCATCTTTTAATCTTAAGACATTTTATTCAGTGACTACTATATTGTTGCAATTCAAAGCAATTTCTCTAAATATTTGAAAATGCCACTTGCTCTTTACGTTGTGTGAATATATTATGATGAATGGACAAATACATATGATCCAAGTGTACTACTTCCATGCATCTTAGTTTTTTTCTTTATTTTATAAAGCTGGTAACTGGTAACTGTAAACTCTACGAACAAAAGTCAACTCCACAAATATTGCAACTGACACTGATTGGTACAGTTGGTCTTTCTGATTCCAAGCTGTGTTTTGCTCTCTATGTTTGAACTTCTGTCCAGAGAGATTTGTTTTGATCAGTGTTTCTCGTGATGGTTCAGGCTGACTGCTATTGTTTTGGAGGTGAGTGCTGCTCCCATAAATATCCACTATGGGCAACATGTGTTACTGGGTATGTGGTCTGTATAGCATATGAATGTGTTTCATATTTATTTTATACATATTTGTTTATATATTTATTTTGATTTCAATCTTTTTTTTCTCTCCAGTATTAAATACTTCCAAAAAGTAGCTTAATATGCAGTGTATGTAAATTTAACAATATACTTTACAGTGTCATTTTGGACATTTTTATTGATCCGCTCATTGGCACAATTGAAATAAAAAAAGGGCAAAAATGCAGATAGATCTCCCTGACAAGAACAAGTACAAACAGATGTACACATTATGCACACACACACTGAGTCCACTGACTCTGGACTCTCAAGTTCACAAACACAAGCACAGAGACATGAAGCCCCTCTTGGTACTGAGGACATCTCAGTTGAGAGTGGATGGTTGTGTCTGCAGATGCAACACGTTCACTCAGGGCGCTCTTCAATAAATAATGATGCAGCGTGGGCATGGGCACGGCGATATTGAAAACATGTTTCCATAATATGACACACATGCCTTTTTCCAATTAAAATTCACAAAAGGCTGGTGGGGGGATGGCCTGGTGCTGGGGCCACGCCAGAATCGATGCGAGGAGATTACGTGGTGAGGTGAATGTGCGTTTGATTTAATGTGCTCTTTTAGAGCCATTATTCCTGCTGGTCTTCTTGTTTTTTTTGGTTTTTTTTTGTTGTTTCAATAAAGCCAGGAGAGCCTCGACCAAGCAGCCGCTTTTGAAGTGGTAATTGCCCACTTTTGTCTAGTTATCCGTTGTCCTTCTTTCTTTCTCTCTCTCTCTTTCTCCATCTCTTCCTCCCTCCCCTCTTCTGTCTCCCTTTCTTTTTCTTTCGTCTTTCCTCTCTCACTCTCTCTTTCTTGTTTTTCTCATCTCTGCATTGCTAGCTATTAGCATTCTCTATTCTGAGGAACTCTTTATGTTATCATGTTTATATGTCTATAATTTATTATTATATCGTCACATGTGTTTCAGCTGAAAAGTCATAAGTAGTGAAGATGCAGTTAGGTTGTAAAACCCATATGTAAAGTTTCTGTCATTTAACACCAAGAATGAAAGGATTGCAGTGGGATGTAGATTATCACAGATTTGACTCTGTTTTCAATCTACTGGTGAATCGGCAGCTCATATTTTTTGCCCGGTGCTGCGTTTAAGCCTACAAAAACATGTAAACATGGTAAAGTGGCTGTTTTAAGTGACATGTCTGCTAATCTGCATTTGATTGCACTGCCTTGGCTCTTCTGTCTGTGCTAAGACATCTTCCTGCGGAGATTAAATGGCCTTACACATCGCTACACAAGTTCCCTTTGGTGAAACATACTTTAATTTCTCCCTCCTGTGTGCTTAATCCACAACTACTCTGAAATTCAGCAAAGTGCTACCTTTACTCCAAGCTTCAAATGCTTTCCAAAGCCTCGCTCTTGGGCTGTGTCCAGCAGCATAAGGAAGGAAGAGCAAGAAAAGAAAGAGAGAGGGAGAAAGACAGAGACAGAGAGAGGGAGAGCAAAACAGTTTTAGCCATTAATAGACCGTAAAAAGCGAAAGCTGCATCTATGTACTTCTTAGCATCTTCAAATCCTTTTCAGATTTTTGCCTCGTTGCTTTTTTCAGTTAATCACTTTGCATGCACTCATTTAAATATTAAAATTTTCTTTAATCATCAAAGGCAGGGAGCCTCATGCATATTCATATCTTCAACCCCCCCCTCCACCCCCCGCACTTTCCCCAGAATTACAGGTTCATTACCTCGCTCCAAAGCCAAACAGTCATTACCAAGAGCCAGCTTTTTAATTGCTGATGCCTGGCCATCATCGCCTTACCGCTCAGATTTAAAGTTCCATAAGAAAAAAGGGGGGAAAATCCCAAGTTTAAAATAACTTAACATTCTTGTTATACATTCTCTGTGCTGTGGTAGAGCGTGGAAGACAGAGAGAGAGAGAAAGAGAGAGAGAGAGAGAGAGAGAGAGAGAGGGAGAGAGGGAGAGAGAGAAAAACCTGTTCTCTGGCTGGAGCTCTGAATATTTGTCAAGAGGCTTGACGAAAGTTGCATTTGCATAATGACTTTGTAGTTCTGCATTAATAAAATTTGCATATGAAGCCGTGTTAATTACTCCTGATCAGGCTTTTTTGCATTCATGCATGGTAATTTTCTGAGACTTGCGAGAATTGATGTCCTGGCGTCAGGGCTGTGATTGGTGGCGGTGGCGGTTGTTGAGGTGGGGGTGTGTGAGTGTGTGTGCGTGTGTGTGTGTGTGTGTTAGCGTGTTGAGGAGGGGGTCATAAGGAGAGGGAGAGGAAGGGAGGGAGAGATAGTGCTGGATGGAGCTAGAGAAAGAGAAGATGGCACGTTTTGTGTGTTTGTGCGAGTCTTTTCTGCTGCATTGCTTTCTTACCATTTCCTCAGATCACTTCTGTAAATGGTGCCACATAAAGTAGAGATATCAGAGCAAAATTATCTATAACGAAACACTGTGGAGCATAAAGATTAAATACCCTCTCAATGGCAGACAAATCCATTGTTTACCATAAGCATTCAGACCAGCACAGGGTCCACAAAGCATTTTTTTTCATCGATTGTTCGTTTTTCTTATCATTCATTTGATTCTTCTTTTGCTTCATTTTATCTATTGTTCATTTTCTTCATCTTTGTTTTCTTTTTCTTCTTTCCAAATATTTTTGTTTATTTCTTCTTCTTTTTCTTCTTCTTCTCTTAGTTCATTTTTCACTTTCCTAGTCCTTTTTTTGTTTTTTCATTTTGTTGTTGTTGAAGATGACAGTGTTGATCAAGTTCTTCTTCTTCTTTGTTTCCTTCTAGATCCTGTTCTTTTTCTTTTCATTCTTTATTCATTATCTTGTTCGTCTTCTTGTTTGTCTTCTTGCCCTTTGCAGAAACCTAAGAGCTTCAGAGTATGTACCTTTTAACACGCACTTGGATTTTAAGCACATAAATCAGGAGTCCTAAGGGGATTGCATTAATTCGGAGTTCTTGTGGGTCAATTTGTACACCTTTAACTTATGCTGCCTTTTCCACTGATATTTTCCCCCCTTTGTAAAGACCCTGCTGAGTCCAAGTGTTTGCCTATGGAATTTTGGCCCCTCACTTGTGGTTTGGCAAAGGCATCACACACTACTCTGTATGTGTATGAGTGTGTGCCTGCCTGACTGTGTGCCCACACTAGCAAATGTGATATGTGTTTGTCTACATATGTGCATGTGTGCGTGTGTGTGCGCGTGTGTGTGTGTGCGTGTGTCCCTTTCATTTTTTTTTTCATTAGCCAGCGGTCTCCTGGTCATTTCAGTATAACGACAGAATTAAACACAGAACTTTAACCAGCATGAAGATTCTGGGGCCGCTTCCAAAACAAAGAGATCGTTTCGAGCACACAGACGCTTAACACATGAGTGTTGGAGTGTAAGCGCATGACAGCTTTTGGCATGGCTTCAGCCTGGCTGCTATTAAATGCCGACATGTGTGTCATCAGTGTTGTGATAATTTCGGAGAAAAACGCACCACACCTTTAAACTTTTAAAGATGATCTAATCATGTCTAATCTATAAGCCAATTCACTTCACATCCTTCAAAGGAGACAAAAGAAGGCTGAGTGCGTGTGTCTACTGTTTTCGTTGGCCTCTTAGGGAACAGATCTCAGCGGTGTCCTTTGGATTAACACAGGACACTTGGCCTTGTTCAATTTTTAATTTGTCAAGAGGAGATGACAGCAAATAGTATGTGGTTGACAGAACTGTTGCCAAGTCTATGGATGCAATGAAATTATTTAATCCAACTAGTTTTAGTTTTTTGTGAAGGACTACAGTAATATTATGTCTAGTGATCGGGCTTTGTTGTGTGTGCATGCGTGTGTGAGAATATAAGTACACGCCTGTGTTTGAGAATGAAGGTCATCAAAAATATGCATTGTTGTTGCTGTCAAAGAATAAAACAATCTAATATCAAAAGACTTTAAATTCACCAAGGAAGGCAAAGAGATGTAAAATTTCTAATGGAAGTTAATGTAACGATTTGAATGTGGCAAGACTTTTTGGTCATTTTGCTAGGGTCTATTGATCATTCTCACACAACATGAAGGACATTGTGATGTTTGAATGTAGAAAAACAACAACAACAAAAATAAGTAGTATATTATGGATTTTCGGGCAAATGACAATATATAAACTTATATACTGCCATTATAGAGAAATCTCCACACCACAAATCCACAATTGTTATCAGAATATAAATAAATGTCCATAACATTACTGTGCATTCATGTGTCATTTTAGAGCATTTCTATTGGTTCATTCAGAATAAATAGTACATGAAATATAAGAGTGTGGTGGCATTTTCAAATGGGGTAAAAACAAACAAATAAGCAAACAAGCTAAAAACATGACATTTAAATAAAAAATCTACGTTAGAAAATGACTTGGTAAATGAAATAACATGGAAGATTTACTAAGCAAATATATAAAAGACTTTTATTTTGTAATAAAACTGCATTGAACATGCAATCAGATTTATTACATGCTAGTGTAATGTTCAAAGTGCAAAATATCTCTTTACTGTAAAGTTGCTAAGCTCATTTTCTGGAGCAGTGAGAGTTTAACACATGCCACATGAAGACATCAAACGCTCCCTATGCCACTCTGTGGTAGTGGCCTGACGGTGTCTCAGTCTCCCTCTACCGCAGGCGGGGAATAAACTTGTCGCCGATTTGGATCGTGAACGCTGGCGAAATGCTCCGCACCCGCCTGTGGCTTTTGCCCTCGCACTGATCGTGTTTTTTCCCCCCTCTTCATTTTTATTGTCAGTGGAGATGTACTGGGAAACAGACACTCGCAGTCTATGCCACTGTGCTTTTGCAGAATTATCCAAGGTAACTCGCCGCTCTTAAATCCTCTTAAGGTTCAAGAATTGAAACCACTTCTCCAGAAATGACACAGTCATTTTTTCTTAAAGATTTTCTTTTCTTTTCTGCGGCCCTGCCAAAAGCTCGCCTTTTTCCTTCAGCTTGGTTTGAAGGCAGGCCTTCTATTCAGAGCGGGGAGCACCTTCGCTGTTTGGCTTTTGCATGTCGTTACAGTAGCTCCGTTGGCCTGACACTGTTTGTTTTTTGCGTGCTAGTCTAGCGAGCATGAAAGATTTGAATTTGTAAAGCGGGGGAGAGGCTGGAGAAGGAAAGCGCATTGTAAGCCCCCTCCGGCAGGGCCCTAAGCAGGCCTAGACGTCGGGGCCTCTATACCTCGCGCTAAAGCGGCTTTGGTGAGAGTGGATCGGAGCCACAGACAATGGCGCTCGTGTAGAAAGCAGTGGACAGGATGGGATTACCAGGTTAGCGCAGGTTCCTCGCCGCCGCTCACATGCTCTCTTGGGTCGCCTGGGCTTTTTTGAGCTTTTTGACACGGTGCGGCTGAAGGAATTAGTCCATCTCAGCCTACTTTTAAGCCTAACTATCTAATGGAGCCTCTCAAGCCTGGAGTGTTCCTGCAAAGGAAAAGGGGGCGTCACTATTTAGCAGGAGAAATCACCACTTAGCCCGAGCTAATTTTTCACTCTGTTAGCCCAGGAGGATTAAAGGCCAATGCAAAGTTTGTGATGGCGCTATAGAGAGGTGGCAGGGGGACACGGTTAGTTGTGGAATTAAAGCCCAATTACAAGCGACAGAGGGTTTGTTTGTTAGCGATGGAGGTGGGAAGTGTGTAGAAGATTGTGCGTGCGCTGGTGTGTGCTGGAGGGCGATGCAGCCTGACGAATGTGTGTTGATCCTCTTGTTTAGGGGGGTTTAAGGCTTCCCAATTTCACATGCTAACGGGTTCTGCACAAGCCCCAGACGCTCTACCCAGACCCAGTCACAACTCCAAAGAATTAAAGCCGTGACACAGGCTACAATATTGATATTTGTCCTTTGTGGTCACCGTCTGTCTCTCTCTCTCACTTGTACTCTTTCTTTTTCTCCTTCCTTCTTACCCTGAGAAGACACCATTCTTTCAAGCACTAACAAAAGCATGGTGTAACTCTATGGGAGTCATTTCTTACTGGCAGCTCATTGAAGAGAGCAGACAAATTCTAAACTTTCAACGCATACCATTTTTGTTTCTATAATTAGATTGCATCATTTGAATGTATTATTCAAATGAAAAAATATTGCGGTGTCGTTATTTCTTGGCATTGACTTAAGACAATCGGATCATGTTGATACACAAGGTAAATCGAACGCAAATGTAATATCCTGACTCATCATGTAATTAAATACGCAATTACATAGGAATAGTACAGTGATAACTTTTGACTTCTAAAGGTTAAAACCTTGTCAGTGTGTAAAGCAAGAGAATGCCAGGCCTGTGTGCATATAGCAGCCCTGTAATCACGCTACTCTTGTAGTAATTGTTCACGTCTGTGGAGTTTGGTGAAAGCGCTCTATCAAAGCATAGGCTGTTGAGAGGGATCACTAGCTGGCACTATTCAATCATCCTTTGGTTGAACTCCTTAAACTATTGTTATTAAGACTTATTATTCAGTAACTACTGTGAATTATTCTGTAATTACTGTGTAACCAAAGTGGAAGCTTTGTAGTTATGTAGGTGAATCAGAATGTAGGCCCGCATATGGACCCTAAGGGATAAAGGGGTATACTTAAAGAGGTGTTGTAATGAGTCTGTGCCTTAAGGGTCCATGTTAATTCCTCACTCTCATGACTGCGTATCATACGTATTAGTGTTACAATAGCTAATGCATAATTGATGGTCATTACCAAAAGAGTCTAAAGATTAATAACTGGTAACAAACCTGCAACATAAAGGGTTCATCCAGTTTTTCTCCCTGTGTTATTCTAGTCTGCTTTCTGTTAGAGTTTGAGATCATTGTCAATTCCCATTCCCCAGCTCACCATTCTTCCAGGCCCCGGTTTTTGACTTTCCACATGCAGTGTTTAATGTTCTTCCCATCATGGGACAATATGCCAGTGAGTGTGGTGTTATTTTTCTGTTTACTGTGTGCGTGGATTGGTCTGGTTGGAGTAAATCGCGAGTGTGCGCCTGCTTTCATTAAGAAGAAGATCGAGCCTCTCATCATGGGTTTAGGCTAGAGCGTTTACTCAAAACGGCACTTTGTCAAAACACACGGCACCCGGCAAACACATCAAATTATTCATCTCGAACAAGTGTAATCACTGTAGTGCACTGGTCCTATTGATCTAAGCAACAAGGCCTCATAGAAAAGCATGACTTAAGGAGCGCTTGCTGCCTAAAAATCCATCAGATTTCTTATGATTACGTTTTAGCTATTACATAAGAAATCGGTAAGTGAAAGCTGTGTGTGTTTGATCATTTTATTTCAACGACAGAAACAGCCCTTGCTGCAACCTGTTGGAGGACCGAAAAGCCCACTGGCAAAATAATTTGTTTGATTGAGGACCTTTTAACTGTTAACAATGCCGAATCTCAAGCAAAAGGGAGTGTGTCTAATCAAAAACAAGAAACAGGACTGACTTCCAGAGGAGAAACCTGTGGTCTAATCCAGAAAAAAAAATTGCTAACAGTTCCTGAGCAGGGAGTAGGAGCAAGTTGTTGTTATTTTAAGATGGCACCCCTGTTGTCTGTATGGAAAGGTGTTAATGTAGCTGGCATTGGTTGAAGGCGAAACAGAAGATGAAAGGCATGTTCTAAAGAAAATTGCTGGTTGGATCATTTTTGTTCGGTTTACCCTCTCCAACCTTTAATTAGATGAGCGCTTTCATTCCAGTTAGGACATTAGGGTGGCTAGTGTGAGATTAGGCCACCCATGCTCTTAATCCAGCTTCTTCTCTTGTTGTATGTTTCTCTGCCACCTACACTCTTTTGAATAAATGTTCTTAAATCATTCTTGGATGTGTGGTTTTAAGGAGGCCTCTATTTGAGATAGACCATTTCGAACATGTTCCTTAAACTTTACAAAAGGTTCTGCACTTGAAAGCAAATTTTCATGTTTTTCAAATAAATCTTTTGAAGAGCCCTTTTTGGCACCTTTGTTTTTAAGAGACAGCTTTTTAATGTGGCCCGGCTTGATGAGGTTTTCTCTCCATTTTGAATTTGGAGGAGACTGCTGGGGGTTTCACTTCATCCACAGTCTGTGGACCCCTTGTTGTTGAAAAGGATGGCATTCAGGCTTTTGCTGCTGGCGGAATTTTGGCCATCTGCCTAATTCGAAAGTGAGAGGTAGCATGAGAAATTAAATTAAATGGAGGCCAGTGCACCGTCCCAGTCTAATTGGTGGCTTCAGAGCTCTCTTCCTCTCACTCTCTCTCTCTCTTTCTAATCCTGCCAGACTGCTGTTTTCAGAGGCTGAGAGGCAGGCTGGACACGGCATCCCTTCTCACCACTCACAGCCCAGAAATCAGATAAAAAACACAGGGCCAAATGAGCGTCATTAAAGCTAATCAGCAGCACTGAAACAGAGGGAAAAGGGTGCAGGTCTGTGTCGGTGGTTGATACCAATCAACCATGTTAGATTCAGAGGTGGGAAATGAATGTGGTGCCTGTCAGTAAAACCAACAGTGCAGTGGTTGAGTGGAATATCACTTTCTACAGCTGTCTATCTTTTCCTCATCAATATGATAATGCAGAAAGACCATGTTGCTGTACACTCTTAGTGGAGCAGCATAATGTATTTTTGTTGGCTGGTATCAAAATATCTCCTTTTTAACCTGAAATACTGAAATTATGCTATGCATACTGACCACAATTCTGAAGTTCCTAAGTATTATAATATAGATACATATGCATGACATAACAAAGTCAACATAATTCTCTCTCTCAAAAAAAAAATATTAATATTGAAAGGTTAAAAATTACTTGGCTTGTTATGGTTCTATATACTACATAACTTTTAGAGGACCCTGGAAGAGCCCTTTTTGAAGACTGTGTCGCAAACATCTCTCCAGCAGTTTTTGGCTGAGAAACAAATTAGGAATGCTTACAGGTTGTCTGGTGCAATCCTACTGCTCAAAGGGCCTTCACTTTAAAAGCAGTTGACCAGTCAGCTGACCCCAACAAGTCATTGCCGTCCAGTACAATACAGCCTCTGCCAGCGTGAGAAAAAGTTTCCTTTGCCCTCTTGGCTGGCTTGTCTCCTGTGCCCATGTTTCTGCACCACACATCACAGGGACCTTTTATAGTGCCCACTTCTCTTTGTGGAGGGGATAGTGAATGCCCAGCTTTTATAGTTACATTTAAAGGGGAGTTGGATGCCTGGCCCAGCTGGGGCTCATTATGGTATACTCCATCCAAAAATGCACGTGTAATTAATTCGCTCACACAGACCCTCATCCCTCCCTCCCTCCCTCCCTCCTTCCCTCCCTCCTTCCCTCCATCCCTCCGTCCCTTCTTCCCTCTGCTCCCAGGACTCTCTCTGCCTCTCCTTCTGTGTGAAAACCATGGAGGAGCTCAGCTGAAGCCTGCACCAGGATCAGCGAGAGATCAATAACTCGCCTCAGGGATAACAGACGCAAGTGAACCCTTAAAACAGGCGCGCTCGACGTCGCCCTGTTTAATTTCCGGTTGATGCGGGTTAAAATAGGAATGAATCATTGTCCTTTCATTTTAAACAATGTCCTTTGTCTGTCATTTTCTGCTGTGTTTTGTCTTTGTAATTCTCCGCCGCCTGGTGTCCTCTGCCAAGGCTCTATGGACTGCCTTAGCTTAGCGGCAGGGCAATCAGAGAGAGAGAGAGAGAGAGGAGAGAGAGAGGGAGACAGACAGACAGACAGAGAAAGAGAGACGGAGAGAGAAAGAAGCCCTTTTAAACTCCCGCTGCCACTACTCTGCACCCAGCCACTGATGTAAATCCACTCAAATGAAATGAATAGCTTTGCTTATGCAATTTTCTAAAGTCCGTTCTCCAGTGAGGCAATGCCAGGAAACGCTGCTTGCTCTTTTTCGGCAGTGAAGTTTTTCCAGTTCTTTTGCATTATCTCTCTCTCTCTTTCTCTCTATTCCTCTCTCTCTTTCTCTCACTCTTTTGGCATGCAAGCTCGGTTTAGACCTTTTAGCGGGTTTACCTTTTCATTTACTAGCACTTCACAAAACAGGAAAAAAAGATGCACAGTTTGAAGCAGCAGAGTAAGTATCATGCTGACATGTTCCTGTCCAGTTGTTCTAGAGATACTCATTAGGCCCATTAATGTCTCAGGCTCAACACTTTAATTACATTTACTAACATTTACTAAAGCACTGTGGGTCACTCAGGTGACCTTTAGACATCTTAATCTATTGAACCTCTACAACCGACACCACCACATGTGAAGGTGTTGCTATGGAATCCGTGTAGCAGACAAAGCAGTGGCGCTGTAGAGTTCTGAAGTCTTTCCTCAGTTGACTAGGAGGGCTAGTGGAGGGCTGGCGGTGGAACAGCTCTGTTTCTTGCAAATGAAAACAGATTGGACTGGTTATGGGAGAGGGCCTGCTTTCAGTTAAACTGGAGACAGGCGTACTGTGTGAATGCCATACCCCCCACTACTACCACCCTCTCCTCCGTTTACAGCGTCTGACATGCTTTTTCCAGTGCTGCTTTCTGCTGCGCTTTTTTTTTCTTTCAAGCTTCCCTTTCTTCAAGTTTTTTTTCCGCCTGGGAATTAAACAGAAGGAGATTGTCATGCTCTTGTGATCTCATTTATTGTTTTAGAATCATTTATTTTGATCGTTGGAGAGAAAACAGTAATGCTGTGAATGCTGTGAAGGTTGCATGGAAGAGTAAAACCCAGTGCAGTTTTTGACTTCATAGTAAGATATTGATCGTCAGTGCCATCATTGACATCAATGCTGTTGCGGTTATCTAAGGCAAAAACACCCCATTAAGGAGCGATCTTGTTTTGTATTAAAAAGACTTGATCTTTATTACCCTGTCTAACAGAATGGTGACCAGGCCAAGTGGATTCTGCCAGGTAGGCCATACATTTAGTCCCGGAATTGTGATACTGAACACAAATGTCCATATTTTGTGTCAGAACACAAACCTCTGTGCTACTCTTGCCTCATTAAATTTTATTGCATTTATTCATTTATTTATTTTTCACACTATCCATTAAAAGCCTTTAGATGGAGATATGTTTTGTTGTTTTACTCCAAAATATGGCCCCAGAGTGCACGAGAATGCGAAGGAAATCGAGTGATTGTGTAATTAGTGTTATATTTCCGGCTGTTCCAGGCCAGGCTGAAGAAGCGAATGGGCTGGGGCACAATGGCTGGCACCGTTATGGGGTGCATTTGGTACGGCTGATTAGATTTTACAGGTGCTTGTTAAAGGGAGCCTTTCACACTTGTGAGTGCTTGATGATAGGAAGCACCTCATGTACTAGTTGTGTGGGTGTATGTGTGCAATTTTATGTGGAGAGTGTGTGTGTGTGTGTGTGTATGTGTGTGTTTGTGTGTCCAGGAGCCTTAGCTGTCCCTTGTCTTTGTGCAGTCCATCAATTGCAGCTTGTGTGTAATCAGAGCCTTATAAGGGCTGCTCGGGATGGTGTTGCCCCTGTTCTCCCCCTGTCTCTGGTCTGGATCTGTTCATCCAGGCCACAGCCTCGCTCTGCCACAGCAGTATAAACACAAACCTGGGCCAAAATGCAGGGCCATAACCCAGTGGTTCCCTGTCCTGGTCCTGGAGTAACCATGTCCTTCGCATTTTACGGTTTATTTCCGCCCAAACACTTATTTTCTCTCCACCAATGTGTTCTACTGTAATTACTTTTATATGACTACTCTAAACAAACATTGTAAATGTTCTAAAAAAATAGTTTAAGGAAACACATTTGGGCAGTTAATCAGGTAGATTTATGTCTTTTAAAGCTTGGCAAACCTAGCAACAGTTTCAGAAAGCATTTTCAGGTGAAGCTACTGATGAATTAGTTTTAAAAAATGTGTTAAAAGAGAGAATACACCAAAACATGTGAGGTGGGATTACTCTAAAACATTGAAGAATCATTTTTTGTTACCCTGAGAACGTTTTAGTGGGTGGATGTTTGAAGAACCAACAATTTAGGAACCGTTCATTTCGAGAGTGTAGGACTGCAAGGCTATGATCTAAAAACATGCACACACACACACACACACACACACACACACACACACACATTATTCCCCACCTTCTCCTCCCTTGTTGTAAGCTGTCCTCAGGATCAGTTCAGAGGCACAAATGCCAATATGCTGACACACACATCAAGGCTGGTGGTGTATCCTGCTCTTGTTCTGCTCTGACTGGGGCTGTTTTCCCCCAGCCCTCCTGCCCACTGCTCTGCTCTCCGTTTGATAGTAATGAAGAGTGCTTCAAAGGTAATAATACCACCAGGAGGCTGAATGAGAAGACTGCATATTTATAGGATGCTGACATAACTGGACGCTCTCTCAGTACACTCCTATCTCTCTCTCTATCTCTCTCTCTTATAGACACTAATACTTTCGGTTTTCTCTATTTTTCTCTCTTATCCCCTATCTGTCTCTCTCTCTCTCTCTCTCTCTCTCTCTCATATTTTCTCCTCTTTGGTGTCTGTTACTCTTGCAACTGACTGCTGGGTAAATAAGGTTGCCCAGCCTCGACCAAGAGTCATTTTTACTCTTCGGTGGGAGCCATTCTCGCATTGCCTCATCAACACATGGAGGAGTCCATAAAGCAATCAGCCAGGCTGTGAGTTCGGAGAGAGGAAACCAACTGATATCGGGGGTCAGATGATTCCGACATTGCCCAGACAAATTCCCACTGTCAGCAACGTCTTGGCAGCTCAGCAAGTGTCAATTTCAGAGTCTGGATAGGACTTTAAAAGAGAAATTCCATATTATTTAGAAAATAAGCTTCTTTATATCACTTGATGCTACAGGTTATACTGTAAGGCCCCATGTTGCCAGTTCTGTTTGGCTAACAGAGCGCAATGCTGTTACATCAGAGAAGGAGCGGAGAGCCAGAAAGGGAGGAGGCTCCAGGCGTGTGTGATGTTGGGGATGCACCCACTTGGCCCATTCCGCTTTGGACTCTCTCACTAAAGGATGAGTAGTGGTGGTGGGGGGGGGGTTTGGACGGGAGGAGGGCTGATAGTGGTGGACTGGAGAGGCGGTCCAAAAATCTGTTCGTTTGCCATGCCGCTCAAATCAGGCTTATGGCACGTTCACGGTGGATTCACCAACGGTGGCACGCAAACACCAGTTTATGGAGCCTTCTTATTTAGACAGCAACATGACATCATATGGCAGCAAAACAAGCAAACCCCACCACCCAATTAGACATTCGGCTTTTAACAGATGACAGTGTTTGCAAAGATGATGAGGCAGTCCGTGTTTGCTGAGAGACCCTGACCAGTCGTGGGTGGTTTTTCGTTCCAGCTAAAAACGTCTCTGCTTCAGCCAGTGAGTGTAATAAATCTCACCTTATGCTGATTTGGGGTTTGAGCAGTGGGCTGAAACTGGGAAGAGTTGCAATGGATTTATTACATTTATATGTGTACTTCGGTTCAATTGCTAAAGGTAAAGTTTTTCATTTATAAGTGATGTCATTTTAGTGCATCACTTTCATGACATTACTTTCACCTCTATGTTAATTTCAGTTTCACCTTTTTTTTTTCATAATTGGCATCATCAACAACTTTTTTGACTTTAGCTGGAGCTTTTTCTTTGTTACCTTGTATGCTTGTATGCATGAGGCATGTAGAGGCCTGCAGGTGAAGCAGCATTTCTCTGGGCTCTGCACTCTGTATAGCCGGATTAGTGCGTTTTTTTGGAGGGGGCTTGGATTACCCTCCTTCCTGCCTATTCCCCTACCCCCAGCCCCCCAGTGCTGACCAGGCCCAGCCTAGCGCCACAGCTAAGCCACGTCTGGCACTTTCACTTCTAATCCTTTTAATTTGTTAACATGACACAGGCCTTTTTAACGCAGAGCTGCTGACATAGGCCTTCTATATGAACCAGTGGCCCTCATCCATAAACTCTGGCTGAAAGCTTCCACCTTTTACACACACTTACACACACACACACACACACACACACACACACACACACACACACACACACACACACACACACACACACACACACGCACATGCAAGCATGCACGCACATACTTATGATAATTTTAAACCTTATTTGAAAGCTCACTTCACTGATGTTCAGTGGTTGGAATAAATCCAGAGGGCTGGTGATGACAGTTAGACGCTTACCTTCGCACAGCTGTGGAGGGGATGAAGGCCTGAAATCTTCTCTTCTCTGTGACCCACTGGGCCATGGCTTTCTGACGTGATCTTCAAACATTAACTGTCTGAATCTTTCCCTTCCCTTATAACCTCTCTTTCTCTCTCATGCGCTCACACATTTGTACATAACACACAAACACACACACACACACACATCACACACATATATCTCCCTAGGCTGGTTTTGGAGTGACATGCCCTTATTGGACAGAATTGCCTAATTCTTCTCTCAGCCCTGACACTTTCCTGTCACCAGGCGAGGGGTAATGAATTCATTCTGATTTCACTAAGCTGCTCAGTTTAAATTCACAAAAAAATAAAATAATGTCCCCTTCTCCATCGCCCGCCACCCCTCCACCTTCTACTTTTTACCCCCCTCCAACCTGCTTAATCCATGCCTCTTTTAATCTCACGTGAGGAGACAAACCAGAGGCACCGGCAGAGAGAAAGCGAGAGAGAGAGAGCGAGAGAGAGAGAGAGAGAGAGGGAGAGACAGGGAGACTGAAACAGTATTTGTCAGTCAGTAGGAAGGCTTTAACACAGACACTCATATAAACGTCAGTTCTCATGGTCACACACTTTCTCTGTCAGAGATGAAAATAAAGGTTCATGAGTGTGAAAATAGGAAAAGACATCAGGACTGTGTGAAACCTAGAGCTACAGGAGCAGAGGCCCTTGTACTTTGTGAATGGGAGATTTCAAAGAAGGCTCAATACATTCCACACTAAAAATAACAAAGGTTTGGAAAATATTTTTGATAAATGATATGTGAGAAAAATCTTTTTAAACGCACTCAGTAGAGCTTCTTAACATACAACGTTCTCTATTATGTGTGGTGATTCTTAAAAATGTCTCACAAACAGCATTGAGACAACCTTTCAGTGGTTGGTTACCCTTTTGACATGTGTGGGAAGGACCTCTACAGGTTCTTGGAAAGGAACTTCAGATTTCACACTAAAAAACCAAACTATTGGTTCTCATCCATGTATTGTTCTTATGGAGAAACCAAACATAGTTCTTCTGTGGCATCTCTTGGGGCACCCGTATCTTTACCAGTGTGCTGTAATGAACTATAAAGGACTGCATTATTACATTATGGTCTAAAAACATACAATGCTCTAAATATAAATGTCTGCTTTTACAAAATGAGGTCACAAAAACATATTAGTCAAAGTGCAAGTCTTGTGGTGGCTTGTGGTGGCAAAACACACTTGTCAGCATAGGCTGAGTCTGGGTGTTTGCGTGTGTGGTTAAGGAGGCTGGCGCATTGTCCAGGCTGCAGAAGTGTATTTTATCCTCCAGAAAAGAACGTGTCCAGTCAGGGATTTGGCCAGTTGGAGGAGGAGAATGTAAAGCAGATGTTGCATGTGGGAAATAGCTGTGCGCTGTCCACTTCGGCTCTGCGCTAGTATGTCAAACAGGCTGTAAAAAAACAGCTGCTTCCAGATTCCATCGCCTCATTTACACTTAGTAAATCACCCATGATTCCCTGCTACCTCAAGTCCGCCCACAGTCTCTGTGGCAGACGGCTGTGTCACTACTGAGCACGCTCAGTACCCGGCCTTCCACTGAGGTACTCAGGGCCGAATTATACTTCTGCGTAACTGCAAATGTGTGCGCCACTGTGAGCAGACAGTTTGATAAGACTTCTAATGTAACATGTAATAGAGCACATGGAGCTAGTGTCGTGTTTCTGAACCACAATGGTAGAAAATGACAGAGAAATCTAAAAACAGCAACAAAATCAGTTTCAAAGGAGCTTGGCCATTTCCTGTTTCTCCCATTATACCAAAAACATCATGGCAAAATGCTGGAGTTCTTCATCTGAATGATCTCTAGCATATGAAATACTTGGAAAACATTATCAAATGGCTATTCTCATCACTAGAAATGATCTGAGAGCAAGTTGTTTTTACCCTTAGGAAAAATTCTGGTTTTGTAGTAGAAAGAGAAAGGAAAGATTTTGAATATTGGATGTGATCATGAAAATCTTTAAGATTTGTTTCATGTATTTTTGGACCATTTCTATCAACCCACACAACGTTAAGGTCCAATGATATTTTCATGTAGGTAAAAATCAAAGGTTAAGAGCAATTCTCAAGGAGCTGCATATGAAGGCCTCTGCTAGCCTCTGTAAGCTATCATTACCCATAAACCACTTCTCTGTGTCTATAGCAGAGGAGAGGGAAACTGCATGTTCATTCGAAGCCATGCCATCGGCCCTTGACTGATACAAGATTGAGACCTGCCGTATTTTTATCTGCAGAATGTATGTGATAATCATATAACATATAAAAAGCAAGCGGTGTTCACTCTGTGTGTACATGTGAAGCAGCTGTGGAAAGACTGGACTCCTCACTGCTTTTGTTCACTGTGGCACAATGCGACGGGAACTGATTTGCATGTAATTGTTGCCTCCGATTTGCTATGATAGTTATAAACAAGACATTAGCAATTCAAGGTGAGGAATTAGAGGCCTGGGAGACTTCCAGATCACACACATGGTAATGAAGCCCCTGGCTTAATAATGCAAGAAATGTCAGGAAACTTTTCACAAGCCATGCGGACGGAGGGAGGAAGCGAGGGAGGGAGGGGAGTCTCCGTGTGCCTAGGGCTCGTGTCATCTTTGTTCTAAATGCAAATCAGTTTGTCGTGACATTGACTCCATCAAATATGGAGCGGCGGTGGCACCCCAGGGCGGGGCAGCCAGCGGCCAGGCCTCGTCTCATGCGTGCCGTCTCATTCTCACATACGAGTCACCCCTCTGCGTGTCACACGTAATGGCCTTTTTCAGATTATCGATCCGCAGCGTACTATGCATCAATTTTTTTTGCCTTTTTTTCCCCGTAGCTCAGAGAAGCCTTCACACGTGGAGGTGAAGAGCAGCTTCCTTAGCCTTTCTTGGGCTGAAGAAAGTGGCTATGAAATATAATGAATACAATCTTGACCTTAATAATTTAAGAACCTTAGCGCTAGAAGTGCGGGAGGTTCAAAGCATAAGGCTGTGGCTTAAAGAAGGGAGCTTCTAACGCTCAGGAAATTCCAAGGTTATCTGAATAAGTCCTGGTTAACAGGATGTCCAGTTTTGAAGTGGGATTTGCCTGTCCCATGTGACCAGGTTTTTTTTCCTCCTCTTTTCTCCTTTACTGGTCTCTGGCATGAAAAGCTCAAGCCCCCCAAAAATAACTCAAAAGGTTAAGATATTAATTAAGCAGCAAGGGCTGAGGATGAGGATAATGAGAGACGCTCTACACAAACAGCCCGGCCAACGCTCCCCTCTGAAAGCCCAGGATGAATGAACATACCAAATCAGTCCTCTCCTCCACTGCTAGTCTCAGCAGTCATTACAGGAATTACCTTCCAGCCCCTACTAGCAGCCTGCACCTCTTACAGCTGTCATAAGTAGCCCTGGTCATTAGAGCACGCTGCCTAATCAGATGGAACAAAATTCATCCCCGGCAATTAAAAAACACCTCCAGACCCGGTACATGCTAATTTAACATGTCTTCAAGTATATGGACCTTCATAGCTAAGCTGCGAGTTAACAACCTCTACTGAAATGTTTATATATA
>JBBPDC010000001.1:44301382-44340048 GCA_037974485.1 Hemigrammopetersius urotaenia
GATATATAGGCCCCCCCCCCCCCACACACACACACACACTCAAACACACACACACACTCTCTCACACACACACACACACACACACACACACACACACACACACACACACACACAATCTGTGCAATACACCTTGTTGTGAATAGTTAATTATGGTATATGGTATTTTGTGGTAAAGTTGGTATCAATAAATGAGACCAATAGCTCTTTCTCTGGAAATAACATTTTTAATATATGTTCGATTTTTACGATAAAGAGGATTTGCCAATTCAACATTTTGTTTTCATATTTTTATTAAAGGTAATCTTCATGTTTCAATGGAATTCAATGGCTTGGAAAAGAAGGAAATCATGCCCGATGCCTGGGTTTTATCATGTCGGCGCTTTTCTTCTTAAGTTTTAAAGAACATCGGTTTTGGGAACCTCACCTCCTAAACCCTTCTCAATACCACCTTCCTGATCTCACTTGATTTTTCATTATCTTACCACTGTTCTGTGCGACGATTGTGAAGGAAATTTAAAAAAAAGGAAAATCTGTCACAGCATTCATGTGCATTCGGCAGTGACTTATCAAAAGCTGTTACCCTCAGACAGTTCTGAGTGTTCACCGTCATTTTTCTCTACTACTACAGTGTAACAATGTGAAGACAATTAAAGACCAAATTAGTCATATCATTAGTTGCATTTACACTCAGTTTACATTGACAAGCCACTTCATTTGGTACACCAACCTTGTATCTATACTCTTTGCCCATTTTATGAACTTCACTGACCATAAAGGTGCAAGGTGGTTTACAATTATAGTCTGTATTTCTCTGCATCTTCTGTTAGAACCCTTTACCCCCTTTATCAGTGGTCAGGACCCCCCACAGGAACACCAGCATGTTGCATTGTTTGAGTGGTGAAAACATTCTCAGTATATCAGTGACAGGAATGTAGCACATTAGTGTGTGTGTGTGTGTGTGTGTGTGTGTGTGTGTGTGTGTGTGTGTGTGCTAATAGAGTGTCTTGTCAGTATACATTCTACATTGAAAACTATCTGCCTTTTTCATTTTTCATACAAGATACAGAACAATGTAAAGGATGGTTGAATTTTCAACATACTGGTCTACAGATCACACTTCAAGTCATAATAACATGTTTCATTTTATGCAAAACTTGCCATATCCCCAGAATTTCTCTCCTTTGTCCAGGAGAGGAAAATACTTGCACTTCGGAACTTAAGTACAGCCAGTGGCAGCTGGTGGCCTATGGATAGGGATGTGCGTCTGCAATCAGTAAGTAATGGGTTTGAATCCCAGGACTGCTAGTGGCACCACTGAGGTACCCTTGAGGAAGGTATTGTCACAACACACTGCTCCCCGGGTGCTGTGTTCCTGGCTAGCCGCTGCTTCACTTGGCTGAAAGGGTTAAATGCAGAGACTAATTTTGTGCTGTTCATGTGCGACAACTCTATTCAGAACTGTTCTGTCTTCATTTGTGGTCTCTGCTCCATTCTTGTGTTGCACCATGTTTACTATGTACTGTGTGTGTATATGGTCGAAATGACAATTAACCTACTTGACTTGACTTAAACTTCATTTTACACGTACAGTTTTAAAGAGAGAAGAAATCTTGGTCTTCATTTTTATCTGAATCCTTCACCTAGTCAAGGAAAGTTGTCCCCTCACTGAATTTGAATTTATTGTTTTTATTAAAACCTCCAGCTGAATTCATGAGGGTGGAACTGCCCACATCTATGTTAATTTGCCTTTGTGCAGGGGCCAGTACTGCTGATTAGTCACTGATGTACACCCCACCACACACACCCAAACAAAGAAAACTTTTAATTTATTAGTTAGTTTTTTTAAATATTACTTTCCCATACTTTAATTACATTTCAATGGTTTTCACTTTCACTGAAGTCAATATTAACTTCATCTGTCTATTTTTAATTGATTTTTTGACAGAAAGCAATAATACTTTAACTTCTTTATGGCATCTCTTTAATCTCTATGCTTTCTCTTTCTATAATCTATCCATACTTTTTCCCACCCTGTGTTCTTACTCTTTCTTCAATTACCCTATTGGTTTTCCACCATTCTCCTGTTATCAGTTGTGGTAGTTGCATCGTATTGGGTTTAAAAGGATACTCAGCTGCTGAAGTGGACACTGCATCATATCTCCTGTCTGGTCACTCATTTGTCAGACAGCAGCATCTTGGCTTATGTTGTTTGCCTGCTGTCCTCACCAGCAGAGGTGGCTACAAGCATTTAATCAAGGAATTAGCAGCGTGGCGTATGCAGAGTGGGCTGCGGGTCAGTGTGGGACGAGGCGAAACTGTGAGTTATGCGATGAGGCCGGGCACAGGGTTGCGCTAACAGGCTGTGTCATAATTTGCTTAATAGCTCTTCACGTGCCAGAGCGTGGAACTGAGGAATCACATGACACTTTGAGAAGATGAGGGACGTTGACCCCGCCATGATAAATTGACATCTTGTCTGGTGAGGAAGAGACAGAGGATACTAGTCCATTCCACGCCACTGGCTAGCAATCGCGCTAATGGATGCAAAGGCCTAGGTAACTTGTACCTCCTGACCTCCCTGAAACTGGCTTGGCTCTGAGTCGAGGTGGTCAGAGTAACAAGGCCATGGACAGGGAAGGACTGTGAACCTCACTGCATCTCTCTGTTTGATTAATCTCATGCAGTTATCGATTTTCCCTACAAGAGTTTGGGGAAAATCCTATTTTGTGCTCCTCTGGCTGTGGATGTGTGGTGTAGGACCATCATGATTGCTCAATTAAACCAGAACACTATGAAAGAAAAGCCCCAAAAAACATAAAATATTCTCTATGAAATGATAGGTGTTTTTAGGTGTTGTTTAAAGGCTTTTTTTTTATCTTTGAAAAGCATAGTTGCATTTTATTGTTTTTCTGTTTGGCTACTTGAAAATACCTGGCTACTGATCAAAATAGCTGATAGACTACTGGATTACCAAACAAAACCAGTCTCAGCCCTAGTGCTGACATAGCATTATTTTCAGGGTTGAGTAATAAGTATTTATGTTCATATGGATGCTTGGTTTTATTTTTGATCACATTTGAATGAATTTGCAATTTCAGTTCTTTGTAATGTGACTCATATTTATCAAGAAAGAACTTTTCTTCAAACACTTAGTTTCCTTTTAGGGTTTAAGGTCATTCTTTTGTGGTGATTCAGATCTTTTGTCTGTGCACTTCTGCCCTTTTATTTTAGACCAAAAGGGCCCATAGAGAGAAACATACAACCTAGAAAACCTCACTGGTGCATTATAGTTCTGTTGGGAAGTAAAATGTGGTCCTTTTTTTTGCTGAGCTACTTTTAGTAGTACTTGAGCCAGTATTTCATTGAAGTTAGTATGAGTCAGGTTGCTGGATCCACTTGTTTTGCTGCTCTATATTTAATGACAGGTAATCATGTCTATATTTTACTGACTGATAACTTCCAGCTTACAATGTATTGGGACACAAAGAGGAATAATTTAAGAGAAAGAAAAAAGACATCTAAGAAATGAATGCATGACCTGTTGGGCACACTGTACTGAAAGTTTAAGAGGATGGGTATTGCTTTTCTTTTGTATTCAGCATAAACATGTCCTGCTGTTTGGCTCATGGTCATATTCATTTGGCGTCTGATATGGAAATGGTGCAAATGGGGCACTCTGACAGATGAAAGGCTCCAAAAGATGCAGTTTTGACAGATTTCAAGGGAAGCCAGTTGTTTATGGTTCAGTCAGAATTTCACGCAGAGTTTATCTTTGTGCTTTTTTACGTAGGTGACCCATTGCTTTTCTTTGTGCGTGTTCTTTACAGCGGATCAGCAGCAAATCACACTCCGATTTAGAGTATGCAACATTTAAATTGGATTGCACGGCTTCTTAAATGAAAGCAAATAATTTCACAGCTAATGCGCTTAATTTGAGGAAATAATTCAATATCTCCACAGTTGTTCTTTGCATATAATTCACATGTTGGGGTTACCCGTCTTGATTAAGAGGCTTTTCCACAGTATGTTTTTACAACATAAAATTAGAAGGCAGTTATTTCTATGCCAAATCCTACAGTTTGTCTCACATGTCAAAAGAAATCTGTGAGTGTTTGCTTATATGCAATTAGCAGAGCAAGGTCTTGCTTCACCAACACAAAGCTTTTTTTTTTTTTTAACTGTATAAGATTATTTCCCTCTCATTATTTTTCGCTCGCAAATAAAAATAACCGTTAGAAAATAAGCAAGAAAGAGAAAAAAAACCTCTCCTCTACCCAAGCGCTAGTTCTTGGAACTGCATTGTTTGATTGGACAAGGACATACCCAAAGTGTAGAACCCGACTGATTAGAATAAATAAATAGATAAAAACTGAGTTATATAATTAAATGATGAATAAATAACTTTATAAAAGCTGATTGATGTCCACGGATGCTGGGCTTCCTAATGGCTGGCTTTGACAGTGATTGCAAAGGCCCATTTAACAGCTGATGTTTTGTTATGATTGGACATGTCACTCTTCCTCCACTGATTAAAAAGAAGCAAAAAACCAAAATGTGCCCGAGACGCAAAGTCCCCTTTTTTTTTGCCTCGGCAAAACGATGAGTGCATATTATTTTGTCAATCCTGAGGAACCGGTGACATTCAAAGTGATGGCAAAGATGAGAAGTGCCCTTTTCTCCATAAGAAAATATGTTGGTTTTTTTTTGTTTGAAAGGGTTTACCATAAAAATGAGAGATTTACATAGATGAACGGCAAATAACTGACCTGTAATATTTTGAAGATTGCTTGTCCACTTGTGTCCACTTTAAGTATGGACTCACTCCTGAAATACCAACACGTGCAACCACACTTTTTTCCAGTTCACACCATTTGAGGACACCAGGTACCCTTTATATTGTGTGAACAACTCATGATTAATGGACCTATCCAAAATGATCATTACCTTATTAGCTTGTTATCTTGTTATTTTGTTATACCCTCATAACAAAACCTTATATCTCTGCAATGGGAGGAGGACTGCTCCTAAGATTCATATACTTTTATTCCAGTTTTGGGATATTCTTCTTAATCCATTAAAAAATTTTGACGGTGTTGGGTCGGTATGTGCGAAATATGATTATGATGAGCTGCTAGGGAGCAGTGAGGGAGCGGCAGAACTACACATTTCTTGGTATCAAAGTCATTGAGTTTAAAAACACCTGTTAATTGTGTCCTGTTTGCCTCTTGTAGAAATATCAATTGCAAATATAATCAGTGCCATTCTTTTCCTTCTCTTTCGGTGTTAAAACATATGCTTGCTAAGTGTCCAGGATTGAACAGATAAATGTAAACCTTTTCAGAATTAGCCAAATTAATTATTTTTACTGCCTGTGTCTTGTTTAGAGAAAGCAGGCAGGGACACTGAAATGCCTTTGGAATTATATTAAGTTTGATTTATTTCTAAATCAAGTACAGAAAGGAGTACTGGAATTTTTCACTCTCATGCGTTTGTACAGACTGTTTTGTTTTTAGAGAGCAATGTTAAAGTAATGAGGTAGTCCACTTGGTACTTTTTTCAGGAATCTATAAGTAAAGTAATGCAATTAACCCTCCAGATTTAATAACATCTTTCATCCTTGGGGATATTTGACCTCAGCAATTTAAACCACCAGAAAATTATTATAATTAAACTTATATGCCTTCACTGACTACCTAAAAAGGTTTTTAAATAAAATTTAATTCCCCTCATACATCTTATGAAAAAGGATGCAAATCACTATAAAATCTCCCTAATTAACCCCTAAATTATGTCAATAATTAATTTATATTTATTAAATGCTGAATTTGGTCAAAGAGCAGCAGGGTTCATGTTTGAGAAAAGTCATTAGAAATGGACATATTGAATTATACAATTAAACAATACAATTAAGAATAACATAGAATAGTGATAACGCTAAAACAATATAAAAGCCCCTATAGCAGAAAGAATAACAGGGTTACACTAATATAATAAAGAGAAAATAATAAAATAAAGCAAAATGATGAGATTTAAGAAATGTGGGAGTAAAAAGATATGTTTTACGATAGTGGAAAATTTCCACAGATTGGGACATCCCTAGAGGCTGGGGGAAGGTGAGGACCATAAAAACTGACTGAAGCTTGTCCATATGTCTTGATTCTAACTTGGAATGCATAAATAGCCTACATCCGCATATCTAAGAGCTCTACTTACTGAATGTCTGAGACGCACGTTACAGGACAGGGTATGGCCATTAACTACTTTGAAAGCCAGTGAAAAGGACTACATTTTAAATGATATGATTTGATTTTGTACTGCACTGACAAATATGCTGTTGAGCTCTGAAAAAGCACCATTTTTATTTTTGAGAATGTTTTTAATAACTCCAGAAAGAATGTTATACTAATCAAGCCTGGTAGTAATAAAACTAAGCCTGGCAATAAAAAAGCTTACCAGTAAAAGCTGAATGCCTCTATATTAGACCATTGTCCACTCTGGTACAGGTTGCTGTGGTATGATAAAGCAGACCGACACCTGTGTCTAATACAGACGTACAGACAGCTCGGGCTCTGAGCTGACTGCGGAAGTCTGCTTGTCCTTGTTATCAGGTGCTTCTCTCTTTTAGACTGCTGAAGTTCCTTGTAGGATGGCTCTATGTATGTGTGCGTTTGTGTGTGTGTGTGTGTGTGTGTTAAGGCAGACATGGGCAGAAGCTGGTGATAGGTCCCTCACCTTGCACACTGCTGGCACCCTGCTAGCTGTCACTGAATGAAAGACCTACAGCACAGGCCAAGCTGAGGAGTGCTGTTTTCTCCACTGAATGTATAAATATATTATTCAGATACAGGCCACTGTTTACCTGTGATGCTCCCTGCCGCTCTACAGCACTGGGTTTAAGCTGGATGTTGTGTTTTTGAGCGCTGTGTGCTGCCGATACTTCCTAACCCAGCGTGTCAGGATCATGTGCGGCACTGCCTCCACTGTGACCTGCTGCTGTGATCCAGTTGGGAGATTGACAACTTCATTTCTCAATGAATTATTTCTGAGGCATCTCAGATTCTAGCGTAATGTGGACTTAATCTGCAGTGTTAAGTAGGCAGTACATTCCTCTTTTAACATATTATGCAAAGAAGAACCATATTATGCGAAGGAATCAATGCTAATAGTCTTCATTTATTGTTAGTCCTGTTAGCAAGTTAACGGCACGCTTGCAAAATTTCAGCTACACATCATTCAGATCTGTGAGGCAAAGCATTAAGCAGATGATGACTGGTGTTGAGGACAGAAGGAGACTTGAACTACAATAAAAAATTGGAGTGGAGCGAAGTGGAGCAGTTTGAGGATGAGTTGTCAGAGGTACGAATTTGTACATCTTCTAAATATGTCAAAAATGGGTATTCATTCATTAAGAGAGAGGTATCATGTGAGAATTTCTTCTTATTGTTACTCTTTTCTACACATTCTGGTTTGGCCCGTGTCCCTTAGTGCACACATTCACAGCACATGTGAGTATGTTGGCAGGCACATATGCAGACATCTAATTAGGCCAAAACATCTATACTGTCCTTCATTCTGGAGTTTGATTAGGCTACACTTTAATGAGTGACTTTAATGAGTGACTACAAAGCTGTTGCCTGTAATAGTGTTCTGAAGCCTTGTTTCATTTTGTCGTTATTGACACCCAAACAACTTTATGGCTAAACCATTTTTGTCTTTCTGTGGTTTTGAACTTTCTGTGGTTAACTGCCAAATTCCAACTTAAATTGTAAAGTAATAAAGTATCTGAAATGAGAGCATTGCTGCATACCTTATACTACATTTTGCATGACACTCCTGATTGTTTAATTGACATTGTTAGACTGAAAACCAAACCAAAATGACAGGTACTTGCATGCTAATGGAAAACTACAAAATCTCCAGTTGATGAGCTCTCAGAGATGAAATACCTGCTGAAATAGACTCACTTCACAGAACCTCTAGTAGTTATGAGATTTTAGCTCCAACAGAAGCTAATTGCCATCTCTTATGAGTTGTTTGGCATGAAATAAAGCAGCAACAAGAACAGTAAGATGCATTCTCCAGAAATCTACTGAATGTAATGTCTATGCTACTGTACTTAAGGCTGCAGCCTAACGTGAGCCTGCATATGCATGCATAGTTTTCTCCCCCTGACGAGCGAGGTCCTTTAACCATTTGTCAGAGTAAAGCAATGATCATTTATTACAAAAAGAGAAAGCCTAATGTAGCCCAGTCAATACTTGTTAGTAGGCCATAATAATAAATACTAAAAACATGGACCTTTGATTCAGCAGCTGAGAGCTGGAATGGCTCTCCGCTGCCTGTGTCATTTTAATATAGTGTTTTAATCATGCCAGTGGTTGTTAAAGGCTTTGGCTCTCACACTTCCCATACATTTCCATTTCTGCTGTGATGGGCTCACCATAGCACACCGCTAAATCTCCGTCGCTATTTTCATCATTCGCATCATGGAGCCTCAACGCCACATCCTCGGCAGGCGACTGAGACTACATGATATTTTCTTTTTTAAATTAAAAAGACAAATGCCATGTATTGGGGCAATAAAAAAAAGCTTTGGTGGAAAATGATTCCGGAGGCATGTTTTTTACGCCCTGTATTCTGTTAGAAAAACCTTTGTGCGGCTGCGGGGAGTGGGCCCGGCTTGGGGAATAAAGACAAAGCAAGGCAGAAGTTGGGTGTTAAGACGGAGATTGGCCGAAGATTACAGCAGGTTCAGAGAGATTCAGTCACCAGATTTAACATGCCGCTTTTCTCCGCCCGTAACCATGCCAACTGCGCCAGCAAACTATTACACAGCTCTGCATCTGAAAATTGGAGCCTTCAAATACCAAAATGCAAGCCTATCACTTCCAAAAGACCCTAAGCCTCTCATCAGTTCAGAAACTTACAGGACAAAATGTTTTGCAGAGGGAGGGATTGTGATCCATCTCTCATTTTCATACATATATTTTACTGGAAAAAAAGCAGAAAATATTCAGTGCATCATGACTGAGTAGACCAGCATGAATGTAGAGGGCCAGAGCAGTTTGGTGAATTTGCGGCTCAAATCCACATGATCAAACTGATTAGGTAATTCCTGGGCTTAGTAAGTATGCTGAAGTAAGAAAAATCACCAAACTGTGTTAGACTGTGTTTTATTGAGCTGCTATTTTGCATTGCCTACACAGATAACCAGCTTTTAACATGTCTGTAATTGTACTGGTACAATGAAAGGCCTCATCTTACACTCTAGTATTTATTTGTTTGCTTTTTTCAGAAGACTGAACTTCTATAGCCATTGGGCGTCACACATCTAGACATTAAGGCATCGTTTGAATCTTGGATAAATGACCATTCTCTGAACGCCATAGGCATTTTTGTTGCACTTTGTATCTGCTTCAGTGCAACAAAAATGCTTCAGTAAGGTGTTTCACTGGTGTTCATCTGACGCTTGTTTACACCAGCCTACAGCCCAATGTGTAGTTTCATGTATTCACATGACGGGGCAGTAATTATTCTCTCCAGATTGCTAACATGTCTTGATTTGTAGTTCTACATATTCTTTGTTAAAACTTACAATCGACATTTGTTTTAAAATTCCTCCTGGTGCGGCTCCATAGGCAGGAGAGGAACAAACATTGTTGCTGATATTGTGTTCACCCTCTTACTGCACAACATCAGATCAAAGGGAAGTATTTTGTGCTTATTGAAGACATTTCTTTAACTACAGTTGCATGTCAGTATCTACTTTTGATTGTCTGGTGGCGACTGGTACAAGAGCATATTACACGCCACTCAACAAATATTTGTCACCGTTCCCAAAAAACCTTGAATCATGGGACATATTCGGTCTTCCAGAACGTCAACTGAACGCCACGTAAAAGCAATAGCGGTTTTGTTTGCGTTCAATGGGATTTCAGCAGAAATTGACGCCAAGAAGATATTACATGCAACATTTTTTTTTATGCCACGCGAACGTGCAGCCGACTGAGCGCCGGCGCTGAATGCCTGTGTGGATGCTTCAATTTGCTCCAATGAGCAGAAAAACGCTGCCGAGCTGCAATGGGGTTGATATACAAACCTGGTTGTGCTCAGACTGATACAGAGTTTAGAGGAAACAGGAAGCAAAGACACAGGGCTGCTGAAACTAGAACTCAATTCCATCTCATGAAATGTGGCTCTAGGTCTATGTTAAAGGGTGGCTGGCCAGAGTAGCATAAGTCAACAAGGCTCCTCTGATTGGGAAGACAGAAACTTCAGGTGTTCACGTCACCACTAGAACTCATAACAGCTAATAGATTTGAGGATCCAAGTTTTCCACAACACAAAAGTGGTACTTGGATAATTACACTTATGCATATTTGAGAGGATTTATCAAACCTCCAAAGTCATCATCCCTCCATGGTATATCAGCATCTAATTGCAAATTCTGCAATAACATCTAACAAGTCTTGTTCAAGGGGTTAAAGCACTCCTAAGTGTGATTCCTTAGACATCTCTGCTCTTTTAGCTTCAATAGCCTAATAGAAATTGATCCAATTAGTTACACTCTGCACTAGGATGACTTGGATGTCTAGCATGAATTATGATGCATTCATCTTTCATTTATTAATTTACAACAGTTCCATATAAAACATAAAGAGAGTGGTACATTAAGGAACACAGTAGAACACACAGAAGAACATAGACCATATAGGGTTAAAATGTTCAAGTCTTAACAGCTTAGTAAAAGAAAATAATTGTGGCTAGAACTGTATTCTCAGCAGATGCAAAATCCATGTAGCTTTGGATGATGAGACCAGCACTAATGACTTCAGTCCACTCTGCATAAGCTCTATGTACACTATTGTCCTGAAAAACAAAAAAGCCCCACCCCTCTGTGCTTTTCCCACAAGAGGAAGAAATTCACAAAACAACTAAACCCATCCTACTTTTCCTATTCATTTCATTGGTCTTCTTTATAGGAGCAGAGAGACAAAAAAACAAAAACAAAAAAGGAAAAAAGACTAAATTGTTGGCTAGTTGGCTTGCTGGGGTATTATTTCACTCAAGACCAGTGTTTAGCTGACAAGCGGCCTCGGCTTTTCTTTTTTCCCTTGATCAAAAAGCCAGGCAACAGATGTCAAGCTTTTGAATTTCCACACGGAACATGACCTCAGGGGTCAGGGCCCATACATGCCGGCCTGGCCCCAAGCTGTGCTTGGGCTGGGGCTGAGAGGAAAGTCTCCCTGGGCAGGAACGCCCGGCCAGACAACCATCCCAGCATTCCCCTGCTCCGACTCGGACCGTAATAATGCCCCTATCAATGCCCTAGTACATCTCTCTGGTTTGATGCGGGCTCCACAAAGGATTGTGGGCCTTTTCTCTGACTGTTTTGGAGGAGGTGAGGGTGGGGTTTAGGGGTTAACATGGCTTCCTCCCTGGGAAAAGAAACATCAATAGAGTTGGGTATTAGCAAAACTGAGACGTAGGATACCCTGGATTTAATGAACTTTCAGTTGGACTCTTTATCCCCGTATCAACAAGATGAAGTCAGAAAGCCATTCAGGTCTTGTGCCGAGAACTACAGAGAGGAGGGGGAGAGAGTGGTTGTGTCTTGGGGGGACAAAAAACAAAAAAAACAGTAAAGAGTCTTATCTACAGGGCACGTTTTCGGCTGCCTGAGGAGAGTGCTACCGTTGGCCTGTAATGCTAGTCCTCTGTAAGCCTTGAAGACTCCCATTCCTTTGGCCCCATTGTGTTTCCCATGAGGTAGCAAACAGAATCTGAGCACTGTAAATCTGTACATTTATGTTTGACTTACAAGGATCAACTCAAAAAGTGTCAGAAGGCAATGCTGGGCTTTATCCGCTGTGGTGAGGAAGTCCAACATAACTGGGATTCAGCTTGTGGTAGATTCAAATAAAGGTACAGCCAGGTTCATAATTTTTGCTACCCTTAGTAAACATAGGTAAAAAAAAACAACAAAACGTGTTTGTGGTTAATTAGCAAACATCACATTGAAAAATGCAAGAAATGTAATCTTTAACAGAGAACTGATCAAAGATGACATTTTTTTCAAGCAGTTTTTAAAAACACAACAATACATAGCTGACTTACTAGGCATACATAACCTATATATACCCTTATTGTCCATTTTAACTCGAATACAAATACATACAAATGCACTTTGGGTTTTACACTAACAGGCTGTAGCCTAACTGTTTCTCATTTGTTAGCCTCTTTTACTCTGTTCATCAATGGTCAGGACCACTAATGAGCAAGTAAGATTTGGCTGGTGAATCCTTTTTAGAACTGTGGTTACAAAGACATGGTAGTGGCAGGTTGGTGTGTGAGTAATGCCCAAAAAGATCACACACAGCAGTGCTGGAGCTTTTAAACACTGTATCCAGTCACTGTCCATTTTTAGACATATCTAACCTTTGTCCACTTTGCATATGTAAAGTTATTGATGATGGTTCATTTGATGCTGCACAGTTTGTCCTTTAGTCTTTTATCAGTGACCAGTTTTGATCTACTGGCTGGATAGTTTTGGTTGATGAACTGTTCTCACACACACACACACACACACACACACACACACACACACACACACACACACACAGATATGCCACTACCATTTTGATGTCACCGCTGTGGTGAGAATGATCAACCATCCAAATAATACCGGCTCACTGGTGTTCTTGTGGGGGGTCCAGATCGTTAATGAACGGGCTAACAGGACAAACAAATAATGGACAGAAACAGATGGACTACAGTCTGTAATTGTAAACTCCAGAATACACTTATATGGCAAGTAGAGCTGATAAAATTGGCAATAAGTGTAGATATACCTGATAATGTGTCATAATTATAAGCAGCTCTGCATTTAGAACTTTTTACAACCTCTCCAAGAACAACAGCAAGGAATGTTTTATTATACTGCCTGATAAAACTAAAGAGAAGGGAATCTGGAACTACTCTTCAATACATAATGCCTCCAAATCCTGCAAATCCCTAGGTCCTCTGTTTGGGACACTTTAGCTTACCCCACGTTTTAAATGGTGTTTAAATCAGGAGACTAGGTCTTGTCAACACTTCTGTTCTACGGTCACTGAACAATTTTTATTCATAACTGTTTGGCAGCTAGATATTTATGTAAAGTATGCTGGTATTTGATAGAGTCTATGGTGCCATGCATCCTGACAACATTCCCTTGGTCTTTGGAAAAAAAAACACAAGTCTTTCAGTATACTACTTAAGAGCAGGATTTTTATATAACCACCCTTTTTTTTACACTAAACCCCATTGGGCTTTTGTTTGTAAAATGCCCAATGTCCCACTTGCATCTGGCAAACACCACGTGCTTATGCTGCACTTATGCATGGAACTGGCACTTAACTGTGAATTTGGAGATTCGCTACAGCTCTGGGTGTTTTAAATTTTCAGTTTTAGTGTCCTTTGGATTTTATTGCTGTGTTCTTTTTTGTAGCAATGTTTCTTTTTACAAAACCCTGCACATTGTGTGTCATGTCATTAGTGTATTCTTAATCTTCTACATACTGATGAATGACTAATGGAACTTGGTCTCAACTTATAATTACACCACGGTAGAACAGAACATCATGATGACTACTTAAAGGTTTCTGAACACATATACTGTAGATCTAATTTTCATAAGAAGAAGAGTTTTCTTTATATTCATTAAGCTTAGATTTTGTTTCAGATTTTTATAATATTTTTCTACTGAGCTTTTCCAAAAGTGCCAACAATTACAGAGCTAACTGTATGTCTGTGTGCCAAAACAAGAAGAACATGATAAGGTGGGAAATAGTTATGTATGTACCTGCGTTTTATAAATTATTAGACATTCCACAACTCACAGACAACTTCATGAGCTCCACTTTAAAGGTGCATCAAACCAGTATCCAGTTATGGACTGCAGAGTGTCCCTGTTGCACAATTCATCAGAAACTCTCTACCTTGTTAATCATAGGTCAGTTTCAGAAATATCCAACCAAGAGTGGGTCTGTGGTCAGGAACTGACCACTTATGAAGGACTAGAGGGTGGCTAATACAAACTATGCATCAAAAGAGCTGCAGTTTGTAACTTTACACCACAAAGGCGAAGCTAAAAGGAATGGGTTTCTGATAAAGGGTCCACTGCTTGAATGTATGTGCTTATTTACAAAGAATGATTTCCTTCTAACACATGATATTTTGATGTTAGAAAAGGGTAACATACGTGAATTGTAAAAGGCCACTTTCACTTTTATTCCACTCAACTTTGAAGCCTGTGTTTTCTTAGTCTTTGTGTTCTGTATTAAATGCTTGAAAGCAGAAAATGTATTTATGCTAGCAAGGATGCACCAAATCCCTGAACCTCATTTTAATTAGGAAGAATCTACCGAGTGGGAGTGAAATGCCTTACATGTCTTGTATGATCCTTTGCCCAGTGCTGAATGTTAAGACTTTTAAATGAATAAATTATACTCCAATGCTGGACTGAGACAGCTCCTCTTTTGTGATTGCAGGGAGTCTATCAGATTTGTGAGCTTTGCACAGGGATGTGTCGTGAAAGAGAGAAAATGCTTCTGCCTGCATCTCGCCTCCATCCTCCTTATCCTTACAATGCTCTTCTAATTCAAACAACTCTTTCTCATTGGCAGATACAGGTATGTATGTTTGTGTACAAAGGAGAATAAGAAATTCGTATGCAGATGTGGATTTGTAGTTCCTCCAGGGCTGGCATGTACTTATAACTGATGTGCTCCTGTTTATTTTATCACTGCTTTGAACAAAAGTAATTTGCAAAAGTGGTGTCATACTTTTTGAAATCTTGTAGACTTAATGTTTGGTCAAAATGAGCCAGTGACATCAAGTTATCGCAGCAGCATTTCTCAGACACACATACAGAAGACCATAGAAACCTCACAGGAAGACAGAAATACACATTTGTGTGTGAGTGTATGTATGTGTGTGTGTGTGAGAGAGAGAGAGAGAGAGAGAGAGAGAGAAAAAGGGAGTGGGGGAGGAGTGAAAGTGAGTGCAAGGGAACTTGAAAAAACAAAAATAAAAATGTTACATGAAACTCAAAATCAGAACATTGTCACGACAGAACATTTTTATGTTGATGTGATAATTTTGCTTTTCATGTACTCATACAGAAGCGTGTATTATGTAAACTCTGCAAGTAATTGTAATAATATGCTTTGGATCTGAAAGGGATGAGATGTTGAAATTCCCAAAGAATTTGGGAAGAATTCATTTGTCATTTAGGAACCTGACTGAAGGTCTATTCGTTTATTTTTAAAAATGACATCACCTTTTGACCTACAAAGTTATTCAACCATTTTTGTATCACTCTTGGCATTTCTAAATATTTCAGTAATGTTACCATATATCGACTGTTGAGTGAAACATTTACCACACTTGGCATCATGTGTAGTAATGTTAAGCTAGTCTGCAGTTGCTGATGCATTCATGAAGGTCCTGACACATTCTGGTGATGTGCGGAAGTTGCTGAAGTTCAGAACTCTGTGGTGAGTGATGCAACTGGCGATCGGTGGCTTTTACACACCGTGCTTTTCAAACCTTGGCGCCCCCACCGTGTGAGTTTGCATGTTTTGTGGATGAGCTGTTGTTGCACATATCATTTCACAGTAGTATCATTTACAGCTGATCAGGACCAAACTAGCAGGGCAGAGATTTCACATACTTGTGGCAAGGTGGTATTTTATGACAGTGCCACATTTGAAGACAGTGAGCTCTTCAGTGTGATCTATTGTGCTGCCATTATTTGTCTATTGAGACTGCATGGCTATAAACTTGATGTTAGCAATGTATGTGGCTGAAACACCAGGACACAATAATTAAGAGTGATGTCCTAATACACTAGCATATAGTGTATGTTAGTCTGCTTGCAACAATTAGCATTATTGTCAAAGGTTTTTCTCTCATCTTTTAAGTTTAAAGGTTTTGGCCTGAAATTAAGGCATACCTCTAATAGTCATGGCAAGGCCATCCTGGTCTAGTGGTGATAAGTCTTGTCAACTAGCAAATCTGGTTATGATGATACTTGCCTGAATTACTGACCTTGTTAAGAACTCAATCCAAAAGTCTATGTTTCTGAAGATCATCAAAATGTCCAATAAAAATTGCCTCTAAAAACAGTTTTAAGAATAGGTAGTATTATGGGTACCCCAACTAAATTAGCTAGTTAGCTTATCATCACTTTAACTGGCTTGCCTCATAGCTGCGAAACTTCTGATGGGTTTTGATCTGCAATCCTGGAGCTAGATGTCACTTGAGCCAGGTGGCTGTCAGTCAGCCGCTGCTCCTGCTGAGGAGTGTGCGACCCATCCTGCATTAACTTCCAGCTGGGATAATACCTCTGATCCTGCTCCTTCCTCCTTCCTCCACTCTAGCAAACCGCCACGCTCCGCTTCTTAATTGAGCCATTTATTCTATTTAAATGTGTCATTGTTTTTCAGGTGTACGTGAGGTGCGTTAGAGTAGGGTGGTCAAACAGGTGTGGGAGATGAGCTGGTAGACGGTGATGCTGTGTGTGTGTGTGTGTGTGTGTGTGTTGTGGGGTGAGGGGTTCCAGTAGTGGAGAAATGCGAGAGCAGAGGGATCTGTGAGAGGTTTCTGCTCCGTGTGTTGGGGGAAGGGAGTAAAAAGGAGGGGGGAGCCAGTTTAACATGCCTCGGGGGACAGGAGCCGCACACTCCACTATCTGTGCAGCAAGGTGAAAGAGATGTCCAGCTAATTATACAAGCAACGCTGAGGCATTCTGCTTGAGTGGCTTTGCCCTGATGAGCTGACAGAGGAAAGCTAAGGATGCCATTTGAAAAAAAAAAGAAAAAGAAGAAGAAGAAGAAGAAGGAGGAGGAGGAGGAGAAAAAAAAGAAATGAAGAAAAGGGAGATATGAATGTCTTTGGTCATGAAGTGTAATCCCACGCCTGCTTTTATCAGCCTTTCTCTGCTGCACCTGAAATGTTGCCTGCTGCTTTCATGGTAAGCCTCAGCATAGCAAAGAGGAGATGCCTGCGAAATTTCAGTTCCCATAGTTTTTTCCTCTTTTCTCCCCTCCTCCCTGCCTACCTTTTGTTGTGTGTCTACGATGCAGAATTATTCAAATCCCTGCATCGGCATCAGTTCCTTAGTCCCTCTCTCTCTTTCTCTCTCTCTGTCTCTCTCTCTCTTTTAGGTCCTGTGGCGGCAGTGCAAATGAAGGCAGGTTTGGCGCGGATGCCCTCGGGACCAGTGGGGCGTGAGGCGAGCGCTGATTCAGAGTACACAGTGCCACCTTGAAGCCGCTACTGTTTGTCCTACTCTGGCGCCAGGCATTGGGCTTGGCTCTGGGCTATAGGCCCCGAAGAGCCGGGCGAAAAAGCAAACGCTTAGCCCTTTAATATGGCCCTGCCACACTACACAATCTGCATATAAAATATGCAGACCCAAACAGGCGGCTTTTTCATCCGCTGGATAGGCGATGGCTGTGGTACACTTCAGAGCATGTGTCTGGGACTATAAGGAGATTTGACTGCATTTTCTATAAAAAAATGAAAGGTTTTTTCTTGAATATTGACAGCATATATTGTTTTGCAATGGACAATGTTTGCAAATGTTGACAGGGATCTTTCTTGTGGCGTTTCAGGGCGGGCTTTGGCGGAAGTCGAGGCTCGAGAGGCTGGTAATCACTTGGGTTTGCTCGGCACGCACTAGCAGTCAGATTCGTATCTTGGCCCCTTTGTCTTGGCGTATCAGGAAACAGAGCGTGAACACGTTTGGACAGCCAGAACCAGATGATCGGGTCAAAGGGGCCCTGGATCACCAGATTGGAGGCTTCTGGGCCAATGTGAACCCTTCGCTCTACGAGCACCTTGAACTTCTCCAACCCTGCTGTCATGACAATGAATGCTACATCCTACCGGCAGCCCACTGCTCTGGTCCAGCAGGACGGAGAACAATGAGGCCTGGGCTGAAGGCAGGCCTGCTCAGTATCTCAAAGGCTATCTCCCGGCCTCATCAAGCCCTCAGTGTAATTATGCATAATTGCCCTGCCACATGGAGCTCAAATGCGGTGAGTGGGGAGCGGCCTGAACCAAAATGTATTACATTTTATGTTAAAGTATTCATAACGCTGTCTCATCTGCAAAATTGCCCTTGACTTGAGCGTGCCCCCCTGCAGCCATTAAAGGCCAGTGACGTTAGCTGAGGCCCTGCTTGGGGATGAGCCTTTAGAAGCCAGAGAGCAAGCTTCCTCTTGTCAAATCTAGAGTTCCTGGCTGGGCTGTATATAGCTGTTTCTGAGGCCCATCTCTGGAGATCTGGCCTGGATAGAGGCCACTCTTAATGGCTAAGTAAAGGAGCAGCAAATGACTGGAGTCGACAGCGGCCTGCCCTGGGACTGGGCATACGGTGGCCTGAAGTAGGCCGTACGCAATGACACAAGGCTGCCCTCTCTGCCTCATGTGGCCATTTCATTAATTAGGCAGGAAGCTGATGTCAGCCACTGTCTTTTATACCTCTGGCCTTGAGGTTGAGGTGGCCACTCTTTTTCTTCTTACTGCTGAGCAGTGGGACCAAATGATCACCACTTCACAGTTCAGTCTTAAGAAAATTAAGCCCATTAAGCAGTTTAAGTTCTGTTTTTACACTCTCATTGCTAACCCAGTGGGAAGTTTTACTTGATACTGACAAGGCTGAAGACAAAAGCTGAAGCAATGAGATTTTCTCTCACTTTCATTTGTAGTTAAATTGGTGTAACTTGGAGATTTTAGCCCTGGTGCAAGTGAATTTGTTTCTCATAGAAAAATTATCCTCAATGATTAGAAAAAACTAATTTGCTTGCTTACTTTACTTTTTCTAAGCCAAGCTCTACTGTAGGGTAAGAGTTGCAGTATATTTTTCAGTTTCTACCCATGAGCTTTGCATGCAGAAATTGCAACAGTGATATAAGGGGTCCAATAGACACTAGTTGTCACAGTGTGATTGTCCCAATTTCACTGCTCCTAGTTATAACACTGGTCCAAACATTCTGGGAAATGTTAAATTGTTAAGGGCATGATATGGTGGAGATATCATCCATCTTAATTCCAGTGCTACAGCCTGTCCTGATCACCCTGAGTCCGACTTTAAACCAGCAACACTTAAAGAAACTGGCTGAAAGAGATCCACTATACCACTAGGTCACTAAAGAGTGCTCTGGAATAGAAAAAAAAACACCTTGCTTTCCATTTAATGGTTGTGACTTGTCTATGGAGAGGTCAATGCTAATTCCACCCACTTTTACATGGCTGTCGTGCTGGGTGGCCCCTCTCCTCTCCCTCGCAGGCCTCTCCTCGCCCTGAGAGTTCCTGGCCCTCGCTGTCACTCTCCCTGTGCGTCAAGGTCTCATATCCATTCTCCACTTACGCACTCGTTCTCTCCTCTTGGCCTCTCTGAGCCACGACTGCCAGAATTAGGGAGCAATTAATGTCAGCGCTGATGGCAGTGGTTATGTTAAACTGACTTCTGTCTCCCGAATTTAAGCACATTTATTCCATTATTCATTAACTGGGAGGGCTGAAATTACTGTCAGATGAAGAAATCAGTGTCAGGTGGAAATGGCTGGCCCTGCCCGGAGACTGGCTCAGTCAGGACTGTGTTTTCGCTGCACCTGCCCCTGCCACGCTCTCTCACATGCACGCACACACACACACGCACACACGCACACACACACACACACACACATACACACAAACACATACACACACACACACACACACTTTCCCAACAGCCTCTAATGGCCCTTATGAATAAAGCTCCTGTGCCAAGCTTTGTATTGTTCCAAATAGACTCCACTAATAAACAGCATGTGCACTGTTCTGTTGCAAAAAGGCGCTTCTTCTCCAACTTTCTCCTCTGTTATAATGCTGATCCACGATAGAGCATCACATTTCAAATGTTTGCTTCAACGAGTGCAATTAAATCACATTTAATGTCAATATGTTACGATAAATTACTATAAGAGGCATTGGCTTCGTCAGACATAGAATCCCCTGAGTGTAATGTAAAGGCAAATCAAAACACGATTGTTATAAAAAGAAGACATGCTTTCAAATCTATATGCATTGTGTGTATTATTTTAGCCAAGCCCTCTTTCTGAAACATTCCATTACAAGCTGGTTTGGATGTCGGCTGCAAAGCTTCCTCTGGGTGTAGTTTGGCTGCAGTTGTGTCCACCACGCACACATTATGTGGCCAAATTTTACGAGTGTTGGTTTTACAGAAAAATGATGGAGGAAAGGGAAGAGGGGGAAGAAATGAATTTAATTACTCAGATAAAACAAAACAGCAAAGCCATTGTGGTTTTGATTTTATTCTCCCTGTTTTTTTTTCCGCTCTCTTTTTTTCCCCCCTCCAGCGCTCCCTTTTTTTTCTGCAGTACGTTTGGGGAGATTTTTGGTCTCACACGCTTTTGCGGCTGACCAAGGCCAAGCCAGTAACACAGAGAGCTTGGAGCACGAGCCAACCGTTTCAGGCAAATCAGAAAAGCAATCCATTAGAAAAAAAAGAGAAAAAAAATGGAGGGGACCATTGAGTGGCGCGGAGCTGGAAGCCACTCATTAAGGTGAAATGTGCCAAGGTCTGCACTCACAAAGGAGTCTAATGCAGCTATCGCCAAGTCTTTTTTGTGTGCGCGTGATGTCATTCATTGTGATGCAGAATCCAGAGAGAGCCACACACTCGTGTTGAGCTTTATGCGATGGCCAGGCAGAGTTTTATATCCTTTTAAAAATCTCTCTTTGCCACCCCCCACCCCCGCCCACCTCACTTACTCCTTCTTTTCTCACTCTTCTCAGTGTAATTCTTCCAGATTATTACAGCAGGGGGCAGTCTGGCATCCACATGGATTCCTGGCACTGGCACTGGTTCATTGGCTTCCTGAGATGACTGTTAGAGTGTGTATGTGTGTGTGTGTGTGTGAGGGAGAGAGAGAGGGAAAAAGCCTCTAAGAGTTTCTCTCTTGTTTTGGTCTATGCATCTACCAGCATTAGGCTTTGCCAGCTGAGGTGCTGCAGAAATAGCCGCTGTTTATTTCGGTAAGTACTCCAGTGCACCTTTCCAAGAGAACATGCGCTACATGCCTGGGCAGAGGGAACGGTACAAGTGGATTTACACAGCCACGTCTTGTAAGTGCTGGGAAACAGGGCCACTTGTGTGCAGCCAAACATGCCAGACACACACACGGTCGCCTCCCTCATCTCTCTGTTCTCTTCCGAAAGGTTTGGTCAGGCATCATCTTCATATAAACATGAGATGAATAGAAAAATGCAGGTGCGCCTCGCATAGTCAGCATGTGGGAGCCTCCAAGAGGGAACGAGGCTGAGAAAATGCAGTTTGAGTAAAGGAGCAGCAAATGACTGGAGAAGCCATAAGAAGGAGAACTGAAAAAAAAAAGGAAAATACTGAAAAAGGTTCAGTTCTAATACTTAATAATCAATTTATGGGTGCTGGGGTGTGCTATATCAAAGCAAAATCTGCAAAAAAAAAAAAAACACAAAAAATAAGCACAATTTTAGTGTAGCTTTGCCAGAGGAGTCAAGCGTGCACAAGTACACAGCAAGCCCTGACCCTTTTATTAGTCACCTGGCATCGCCTGATCACAAAAAAAATAATCCAATGGAGCAGAAACATCAAGAATATGCACAAAGTGATTTTTCGTAACTATAATTAATTAGTATTGGTGGACTTCGGTTCTTAACTATTTGTGCCTACTGGATGAAAGTGTGTGTTTATTTTTCATATGTGTGGCTTTTACGCAGTCAGGTGACCTTTAAAATAAGAATCTTGGAGCATAAAGAAGGTCTGAGAAGACCAAGGCTTCTGTTTAGACAAGCTGCAATAAAGTGTTATTATTTTGCATCATAGAGTGCAGGTGCACTCACTGCCTGAAGGTGCCAAGACCTCCTGCTTAATACAAAAACTGACTTCATTTGACTTCATTGCACTTTTCTGCTTAACATCTAACTTAATATATAAATATACACATACACACACACACGTGCATATATACGCCTATGTGTGTCTCAGTGTGAAGACAGAGAGAGAAAGAGAGATAGCTGGTGAGGTTTTTCAGTAAGTGTGTCAGTGGGGCAGTAATGGTGGGATAAACTGCTCCAACCTCATTAGAACAGGCTAAATTCTTTTTTTATGTCATGTTATGAATATTTAATCTTGTGATATCTGGGCCAATCAGGTGTCATCTCCTCCGTCTGAATGTGCTTTATCACACTCCATTTTCTCCTCATCTCTGTTTGCCCATGGCTGTATTTAGGAGGTGAGCAGCTCGCGCTCATGCTTTGCGCAAACAGAAAATAAGATAGGTGTACAGTGTGTGAGTAAATATAAAGCACCACAAGTATCACTCGCCAAAATAAATAAAGCTATAACACACCATAAAAATGTGCTACATATTTAACTGCAGTTCCTGTTACCAAGTTCAAAGTACTGTATTTTCAGCACGTCACTGGAAACAATAGAAACCAGAGAAATCAACTTGAATTTCTGCTCCCTGCAGTAGAACTATTTACATCTCTGCTGCTACTATGTTCAGTAATGCCGTTAACACACGCATTTTGGTGCTTTTTGGCAGTACTGTTTAAGTATAAGTTAGAGAGAGAGATGCTTGATAGTACACACAGTCTTCCTGTGTGTACTATCAAGCATTTGCAACTGATCCTAAATGCAGGAGCATGGCTCTTCAATCTTCCTTAGGTTCATCTCTGTCACTTTGCTGCTGTGTCCCCTTTGCTTGCCTTCTGTAGCTGGGCGTATCAGATTTAAAATCATGCTAGACTACAAAGTCAAACATGGCTCATTGCCTTACCTGATAGTCAAAACTGGGTCCATTCCTAGAGCCTGTCAGGTTTAAGGAGAGTTTGGATTGACTCACCACTCTTCAAGTCGCACAGAAAACAATCATCCATTCCTTAATGGAATGAATATTAAGAACTAGAGCTTCCTGACTGGTCAATATTGAAATATGGATAAGCTCCTGGACAAATAGTGCTGCTATCTGTACTTATGCAACATTAATGCGTTCAAACATTACTGCCATTTTCAAACAGATGATAGTAGATTGAACCAGTGGGAGTGACGGGAGTGGCGCTCTGCACCACCACCAGACATTTGTAGCAATTGCTCCTGCCTTATTATATATGCAGGAACAAATATAGATATTTCTACATCAAAAAGCTTTTCAAATAACCTTTTTACACCTTGTCACATGATATTTGTATTTTTGCATCAAATGATGGTGAGTAGTATCAGTAAGAGTATTGATAAGTATTGAGATCAATAAGCATTTTTAAGATCGAGATCGAGATCAGTAAATTCCTAATTACGCTCATTCCTAATTCTGGCAACCAGGTAGTGGAACACACTTTCACTGGAAGCCTGACTGATTTCAAATGCCAACTGAAAGCCCATCTCATTGTGGAGCATTTAAATGAACATCCATTCAGGTCATTCACGCATCTTTGTCTGTATTGTGTATTTTCTATTCAGGAATTAGACTTGATTCTTGTTTCTGGCCATATCTTAGCTCTAATCTTGGACTCTATTTATACTAGCTAAGGACACATTCTTCAGGGGACAGTACTTTAGTGGACTCTATCATCCAAAGTTGCTCAGGATGATAGAGTCCACTAAATGTAAATGAGAGCCATCCAGGCATAAATATGTAAATATGAAATTGAATGTATTTTATTCTCAACTAAGCTGTCAATTCACACTTGAACGTTCATGATAGCATTATTCAAACATCCAAAACCTGTTTGTAAACTTCAAATCAGAGCGGAGAAATCGATTCACTTTGTCGGTTCAAATGATTCAGTGTGAGCATCACTAATCTGCACCATTAACCTTTTTAAACTGGGATTCTAATTTTTGAGCTTCAGTGTTCAAATACCAGCTTCATGCTACTGCCTGCAGGACTGCAGAAGCATCTCAAGGAGAGATCGTATCGCCATGTGCAACAGCTACTTAATATCGCATTCATGCTCCTCAACGGCACACTTAAAATCTCATTGTTAAAACTGCACGGTCCATTCAGACACTTTTATTAATGTTGATGAATGCTTAATCAACTCAAATAAATAAATAAATTAACAACTGTGTGTTTTCTTTTTTTTTCTTTTCGGAAGATAATGCTGTATTAACAGATCAAAACAGATTATTTAAAGTGTTGAGTCCACAGAAGTACAGCTCTCCTGTGAGATATTGTATCTCGGGAGCTGCTTGACATACTTTAATTAGAAGCAATTATTTTGAAAAGCTGCATAAATATAGCTAATTTATTGTTGAAGTAGGTGTATTTCAATTAGAAGTGACCTCTTAAGTCATCTCTCCTAGAGAGAAGAGGAGATATAAGAAAAAGAACAAGCAGGGTTAAAAAAACAACAACAATGGGGCTTAGGCAATAATACAATATTTAATGTAATATATATATGTATGATGGCATTCAGTCATACAAGTAGAATCATGAAACATGAGGGTAAAAAGACTTTTTCCAAGGTAATAAAGCGTTTCAGTTAAGAATAGCATGGTTACTTACAAGATTAGCTGTGTTTGAGATACTGGCTGATGTTTTTGTCCTGAAGGGGACATGTTCAATCAGACACGCAGGCACAGACGTGTGGTGAGAGATGGTTAGGGTGTGTGACAGAGGTGGGCTGGGTGCAGTACCTGAGCTCACACACCACCACATTGGCCTTCATATGAAACTGGAGCAGGCAAAGGTGTCGCATTTAATTATGCTCGCCGCTCCATCCCAGCGCAGAACCATCTGCCACTGCGAAATATGACTTTAATAAAGAGAGAATTTTCCGGTGAATAATTTAATGGTAATAGCCGGACAGTTATGTTACAGTCGTACATTAATACTTGTGAAATGCATGCTAAGTTGTATGGAGAAGGGTTCTGGGGGTTTGGTAATGTATGCTCTCTCCACAGGGAGCACTTCATTGATTATGGCCTCTTTCAACAAATAACACTGCTTTACTCTATCACTCGCACCATGTCTTCATACACTAAAGGATCTGTTTTTTGTAATTCATGAATAGCTCTGTCAAGTTATGAGCGAAAATGCAGTGTTTAACTTTGATTTTGCAAATAAATGAACTGCCATAATAAAATAAATTTCACGTTTTTATTTCATGTAAAAACTCTAATTAGTACTATGAATGAACAAATATGGCCTGGTATTTATTTGAGTTGGATAACTCACTTGAAATATGTATGTATTTTTTTCCTTAAGTGTAGTTTATGTGTGTCATCACTCTATTATTCTATTCTGGCATATGTAATAATCTATGATCTATATTAAATGACTTATGAGCATTGGACATATTGGTGAAATACATGCATAATGATATTTTTCAAATGAGCATTGTTTTTAGAATTGTGTAGACATGCATGCATACTAAAGGCTAAGCCTAAGTGTTCACTGAGCTTCTCTAGCAAACAAAATGGTCCAATCATTCACAGTATGTATATAAACACATGCACTGGTGCCCTTGCACAATTGTGCACATTTACACGCCAGAGTAGAAGACTGTTGTTTTTTATATACATGAATTACCAGGACACAACAAACAAAAAAAACCAAGCAAAAAATAGTAGTTTTTTCAGAAAATATTGACCTAAATGCTAAGTTAATTTATGTAATGCAACATTACTCTATTCTACTCAGGCATAACTGATCACCTGTGACCTGCAATAAGTGATTATGGCCTTAAAAAAGTGATTTTGTTTCATGGTAATTTATTTGTTGGTGTTTGAAGATGACTTTTGCTGTAAAAAGGTACGGAAATAATCAAACATGACCCCAGTCAGACATCATACCGCAGGGAAAACATTCACTAAATGCTAAGTTAGTTTATGTAAGGAGTCATTACACCTCTCTCTGGTACATTTAGGTGTGTAAATGTGTGAATAGCACTGATTTCTCAATCGGCATCCCCACTTCTCCATACTGTACGCAGTGCCCGACTGAAATCCACCTTTATCTCTCAGACCCTCATGCACTTTACATACTTCACATTCCCCTTTTATTGCAAATTATTGAGGGTTTTTATTGCTATTCATAAAAGATGAGCATATTTCCTTTTTTGGGCAATTTATGGTGGAGCTTTTTTGGCGCAATTTCCGATACTCAAGTTTTATTTCCTGACAATCACATTAGCATGCTATTATGTGACTTGAAGGATTTTTTTTTCGCCTCTATTCATTTGACTGCGAGGACCTTTCAGCTGAAGTTGTGGAGGAGGGACAGTGAGACAAAGCCCTCCAGCTGCATGCACTTTGCTCTGCGGTCCCCAGGCTGAGCCGGGGCATTGGAGCCACATACACACTGCTAGGAGGCTTTAAGATGGAAGCTTTTAGTCAACCACAGTCATTCACACCTGAACAATGCTCCTTATTAGTGCCAGTTTATCTCCAGGGTGTACAAAAGGAATCCATGCTGGGATTTTAGGATATCTATTGCTTAGGCACAAGCATTGGAAATTGTTTTGTTTTGCTTGTGTTTGTCCTGATCCATCATGACACTACATTTACATATAAATATAAAGAACAACGCTCAGACTTGTTCTTTCCTTTACACATATATGTGTAAATGGGGTGGAAGTAGGAAGTAGGATACTTGCCTCCAGACCAAGAGGTCATGGGTTTGAATCCTACCTTCAGCATACCACCATTGGGTCCCTGAGCAAGACCCTTAACCCCAAGTTGCTCCAGGGAGACTGTACCCTGTAGTCAGGGAATGAAAGTCGCTTTGGATAGAAGCGTCTGCTAAATGCTGTAAATGTAAAGTAAAAAATCTAAAACATGACGAAACAGTTGTGAGGTGAGGTTTATTTAACTAAATAAAAATTATAGTACATTTAAATCAAAAGACCAAAGAACACTTTCACTTCAGTGAACCACTGGCTGTAATTTGTTAATAACTGGCCTACAGTGCAAGGGAACCTAAAATATAAGGCCTTTTTGCGTGTTCTAGAGTGTGTTAGAACAAGGAAAAAGAAGCACACTCTTAAAAAGAATCAAATCACTATCTATTATAAACATATGAAGCTTGTTCTGTTCCCTGCAACTGTAGGAATAATGCATTGCCTAGAATAACAGATGCTGTAATCTGCCCTAGGCCCATTGGCCATATCTCTTCCTAAGAGAATTGATCACGACTCAGCATAATAATACCTTGAGTTTCAATCCCAGCCTCGTCTCCAGGGTAACAGCACAACTGTAAGACTCCCATCGTTTCATGCTAACATATGGCTGCGTGGATCTGAACTCTCCAGGGAAAAAACGGACACAACGTCAATGACTTCAAGTGTCAGCTGACGGTCCTTTTTATGTTTACAGCTTCACTCTTACACATCCACTACCCACACTTTCAGTAATGTGGAATCTGATCGTTTTATTTTTGATTTAGGATCATATTGGTGTGCTTTTCAGCAAGCTTTCTCATTAACTTGAAGTGCAAGAATCCCCTCAAAGACAAAATTAAAAAATTAAAAAAACTGGGCATTCACATCTAATAAGTACAAAAACATATAAAATATAAAAAGGGTATATATTCATCATAATTGTGCACATTTGTAAATAAAAAGTTAAATAAATGATGTTTTCATAATGTTTGCCAGATCAAAAGGAACTGAATAAAAAGAAAAAAACTATTTTCCATTATTTACCATGAAATCCTTTTAACTGTACACTGAATGATCCTTCTGTGGCTGAATTTAGTGATTTTATTCTTCCAGGGCCTATGGCTGACACGCCTTAAATGATGAACAGGCTGCTTCCTGTTGCAGCAAATCCAAAACTGAAAAAGCATTCAAACCAACTGCCAAAAAAAACTAAAAAACCACATTTCCAGGCAGACTTGCAGAGACGCTGGTGGGGCATTTTGGTGGAGGGCTCGGCCTGTGCGGCCCAGCATGGAGTGCACCTACCTTCGTGAGCTGGCTCTGGGTCAGGCGTGAGCGAGATGTCATTGAGCTCGCGCAGGCACAGCCACTCGCCATCCACAGACACGCGAAAGTTGCAGAGATAGATAGTCTCCCGAGCGGCCTGCGTGATCTTGTCCGTAGTGGGGGTAGGGGCCTCGCTCTGGGGCGTCAGATCAGCCATGGTGACTCAGCTGCTAGCAGAGAGATGACAACAACAACACTGCCAGCGATGGCGGCCCTCACCAAACGTAGGGCAGAATGCCTATTAATGAGGGGGAGGGGAAGAAAATTCCACTCAAGCTCTTTCCAATGGTCCTTGTGAGCACAATGGAAAGAAAAGGAGAAGAAAAGACAAAGGAAAACAACGGGACAAATGAGAGCAGGGCAGTGAAAAGCAGGACTGCAAAACAAGATGAAATTCCTTGTAGGTCCCCTCAATTCCCCCCCCGGAGCAAATCACTGAGAAGAAAATCCGCTGTGTGAATAAAGGATGCCCAGCGTTCCGGGCTGGCTCAGCAAGACCACAGGACTGAGATGCTGCGAGAGGCTGAGTGGTGCTCTCTCCCTCTCCTCCTTCTCCTACACAGCTCCGGCTTAGAGAGAGCAGGATTGGCTGTGTGCTCTGCAACCAAGTGGGTGTTGACCAAGATGGCTGCCGTGATGCTGAGCAGGACCGTGGGAGTCACGTGAGCAGATGGTGCAAGTGTAGAGAGATCCATTCCCCAGAGGCTGGGCTGATGCAGGAGTGTGCTCATCCGTGATCCATTTCTCTTGGCTCACACAGGCGGTCTGTGAGAGGGATACAGGCTCTACCAGCTAAGCCTCGATTCTGGCCATAAACAGAATGCACTTGCTGATCCAAGATTTTAGGTCAAGGCAATAGAGATGTTTATGATGATGCATTTAATGTCAATATTTGGCTGAAATAATAGCACAGCTGAGGATTCTGCAGTTGTGTACTCAGTTTGGTAAATTTGTCATAGTCTAAATGAACTATGAAAATAATCATTTTCTGCAAGTGTCCCAAGTTTAATAAGTAAGTAGAAAAAAGGGGAATAAACCAAGGTGCACCATGAAAAGGGCATATACAAGTCACTTATCAAATGTTCTACTACGAGATGAAATTATCAACCTTCAAAAAAATGCAATAACCTTGTGTAGAATTCATCAATTTGCATGTGGTTACATTCAAATTCTGCAAATGGTTACTGACTCCATTCTCCATTCTCAGGAATGCCAAGGCAATATAAACAGAAAACAGTAACATTCTTCTGATATACTGCCTCTTGGACAAACACAGTACAAACCTTAAGACATGAGTGCATAAACTACTTGCCTCAGGTAGTATTCATGCTCTGCACTGCAACAGATTCTAGCTTTTGTTTATTAAATTGTCATTATACCTGCTACTCATGAAGATCTGCGGTCGCATGGTAAAACGTAGGGGTGAGAAGAGATGCTAAGCTCAGCTCACAAGACTTAACACGATATTAGGTTCACACAAACAAGACGAGTTTTCAGATAACTTTAAAGATGAAATAAATTATCGGTAAAAGCCTTTTTAAGTCTTATTAAGCTTGAATGTACAGGAGCCACTGGATATAACAAAATGATTGGCTTTTCTTGTCCGATTCTCAATAGTTTCATACAACCTTCTAACTGTGCATGCACTCCTAACTTGCTGAAGCTGTGTGTGACCTTCTAACTGAAAGTTAAAAACATGAAAACAATAATTACATAATAAAAAAAAATCTAATCTATTTTAAGTGGAAACAAGAGCAAACCATAAATCAAAGTAGTACACCATCAGTGACCAGATTTTTCTTCAAGAATGATACAGAGCTCTTGACCGGAGATGATTACACATAGTCTAGCCTAAGACATGGTCATATTTCTGGGGGGGGAAGTAAATGTATGCTTTCTGGCAGCAGTTGAGAACTCTGGGTGCCAACCATGTCTCCTGCAGTTGAAAAGACACACTCACTTGGGACAAAGATCTCAGGGACAGACAGGTATGCTATGGGAATTGGAGAGAGCAAATGATATGGAGCCGGTGTGGTTCTGTTGCTATATTTGCAAACTGCTTGTGTTATTTGCTGTGTTCGCCAGTTTTCTGACGGTGCTTGTAAATTAGTGACCCGTCCGTAAATCTTTGGCTAGGTGCTAGATAATAAATGGTGAATTGCCACATAAATTACTTTCTTGGAGACAGCGTGGACTCTGCATGCACTCTGTCGAGAAATATCGTCACATTTTAATATCTCGTGGCACCACCCACAGCAAACGTCTTGGGTGAGTGTTCTTACTCTGACACGCCTGATAAACATGGGCTCTGCTTTTGCTGCAGTAAAATACAGCTCACTCACAGAGCGTTGATATTTACATGTTTAGAGTAATGAAAATTACATTTCATAATCTCTCAGGCATTTTGGACAGCCAGAAATGGCAACAACAGACAATCAACACGAACTAAATGAAGTAAACAACTTTCATTTAGACAAAAGTAAAAGGGTAACGTAAGGGATTACAAATAAACAAATACCTAAGGTGTTAAAATCCTTTCATATTGATTTTTTCTGCATGTACAAATATGAGAAATGTACTATAAGAAGGTGATGCCAAGAAAGCAGCATTAGTAAAGCATTAGTAAAACACCTTGTAAAAAACAATGCTTGTAAGAAAATATTCTCATCAGAGAGCATATCATGAAAAACTGATTTGGCTATTTGTTTTCCTTGCATTGCCTCAGTCAACAGCCCCATGCTTGTTGCATTTTCAAAGGCTGAAATACACTTAACCCCAAATATGGGGACTTTTCTAGGACTTTCATGCTTCAATATCTCCAGTTCAAATGCCCATCATGAGTGAGATCATGTACCACTTGCATATCCTACAACAAATCAGTTACAACAAATGACTGGGTGACTGAAAAGTGCAGCTGGCAATTCAAACAAGAATGCATCACACAAGCTGCATTTACCATAACACTCAGTCTTTAAGGTAGTAAAGGAGTACTAAAATTTGCTGAACACAATCATATTAGTTATATGGTCATTATATCACATCCCCACAAAGGTCTTATCAACTGTCTTATCAGTCCAGCACTGGACCTAAAGCCAATAAAATAAAGTAAGCATAATAAATGTAATTTGAACTCATACAAGCAACAACACATGCTACCATGGCTGGGCATTTTCAATGAAGCACAGTGAACAACACCACAGTCACACACACACTACAGCCTGCCAGTACAATTCCTCATCCTGGCAGGACACCACTGCTGTTCCAGCCTGGATCACTGAATCCTAGAAGTCATATTCATCTACTACATAAAAGTTCTTCATAAGAGTGTTTGCTTCAAAGAGTACAAAGAGTAATGTGGATGTTTACAGTAAACATAGATATTCAACTGTCAAATGTTTACTTTTTAAATTTTGTTATTTTTATTTTATTTTATTTTTATGTTCTATATATTTAAGTAAAATTGGGGGAAAACGAGCCTAAGAATTTCATTACAGTAATGATGCTACATTGTTATCTGTATATGACAATAAAACTTGAAACTTGAAATGACACAAATATGACATGTCTAATGTTAGGGCTAAATAATGGTCAAGCTGCAGATTTCCTGTCTCATATGGATTACAATAAAAAATACAACTTATTCGTATCAGTACACACAAGATTACAGTAATGTATCCCTGTAGTTTATTCAGAATGTGAGAGGGAAATGCACATTAGCGGTCTTGACCTGTGCTGACTCAAGCTGTGCTCATCCAACCATGTAGTCTGAGAGAAGTGAGAGACTTGCACCTGATATTTGACACAGATGCAGTTGTTTCACTTGGGGCAAACTTAGTTTCACTTGTAGCTTCTTTTTTATGCAGTCTTCTTTCTGCACCATGCTCAAAACCTGTGTTGCAGGTCTCACCATAGTTGGACTGAATTTGAACATTGGTTTCTGCTAATCGAATAACCACCTTTGTTCTTCTCTTAACTTGCAGGCAAAGGTAACACACTATAGCAGTAAAAAATTACATGAAAAGTCCTATATTGTGGATCACATGAAAGTACCATGAAGTTCAAAGACATGATAAACAAAAGTCAGTTCAATTTGGCTGCCTGTACAGTAAGAACTGAGTCAGTTCACATTCATAGCCGTACTTAGTAAACCAATACTTTTTTTTGTTTACAATAACAGATGTGCAATTTGTAGCACATGACCTTCTCTGATGGAATTTACAAGCTCCAAACAGAAAGATTTGAATCACTTAATGACTCTCAGACCTGTCAGTGAACAGTAATGGTAGGCTGGATTAAGTCTTCCTAATCCAATACTTTCCAAGTATATTTGTAGCACATGACCTTCTCTGGTGGAATTTACAAGCTTCAAACAAAAAGATTTGAATGACTAAATGACTCTCAGACCTGTTAGTGAACAGTAATGGGAGGTTACTGAGCCGTCTGGTACACATCATCCTCATTTTAGACGATGTATATTCGCAGCGTTCACACACGAAATATTTTAACTGAAACTGTGTAAAGGGAATACTGCTGTTAAAAAGCAAACCAAATGTTATTGCACTTTTGTTCATATAACAGTACTTAAAAAAAAGGGCACAATACACTACATTTGAATTAATTATTGAACAATGGGATTCATAAAATCATGTAATTATTCGCACAGTTATATGCTAAATTGTTGCCCAGCATATATGTATGCATATACACACACAATCTTCTATTTTTATGTTTTTTTTATTATTTCAATAGTGTACTTTTTATATCATACTGTTATACTGTATATGTTTTGTTCTACTTATTCTACTGTCTACGTGTAACCGTACAACAATGGACATTATAATAAACGGGTATCGTATCGTACCTTACCTTATCTTTATCTTATCTAAACACTTAAGAAGTCAGAGACGGCTGGAGTGACTGGACTACACACCACCATCACAGGCTGTGGAATCAGGAAGCTAGCTAAGCCAGCTAGAAAACCTAAACCAATGTTTAAAGTGGTATTTAATGGCGTGGTTATTTTATGGAGAATACGAACAGTTTTATTTACCGATTAGGCGAAACTTTAGGTCTATAACAACAGCGTGTTAATGGTAAGTCAGTTTTGGACGGGTGAAACATAATCCAGAGCAGCTCTCAGAGCACCAGACAGCTCTCAGAGTAAACAAACAGACAGCTGGTGGAGCAAAACACTCATTATTAGTGAGGGAGGGGTGAGCTAGTTTAAATAAAACACTCACTCTTTGGTTTCTTGCTCCTCTCGATGTGGAACTCGAACTGACACAGAGCTGGGGGAGCAGGAGCTGGAGCAGGAGCTGAAGCTGAAGCTGAAGGCGGAGAGGTTCTCCTGGAGAACTGCACGTTAGCAGAATTGAGAGCTTCTTTAAAGTAAATAACGGAGGTCGGGGCGAACGGCTCGTCCGGACTGCTGGCCAGGTGTCCATTGTTGTCCTGAAATTGGAGCGGGCCGAGCTGGCTCGGCGGCTGAGCCGTTAAACTTTGGGAAACTTTAGAGATCTCCGGGTCCGAAGGGTTCGAGTCCGGGTCCGCCATTTTCCGTTAAAAACTCATGTGACCGTTTCTCTCAGCAGAAGCAGCAGGAGCCCCTCGGCTGTCTGTGGACCCTCGGAACTCTGCCGCCTCAATACATCGTTTCGCCCCCTGTTTCGGAAGAAGACTAGTCTGGCTGGTTTTCCCCGCTCTGTTTTGATTGTCTTCCTAAAGAAATCAAGCCAGAAAACTTTGACGCGTCACGCGGAGTGACGTAGAGTCACGGGAGCGCGCGCGAGTTCTTTAAAGGCGCGGGAGCGCGCGCCCGTCTTCCAGCTGAGTCAGCGCGAGCTCCTGCAGGGTTTGTTTACATCACATTAATATTTACCCCCACGTTTATTATCTAAACCAAACCTGTGTGTTTAAAATGACTCGAGGTTCATTACACTGCAAATCACGGTTAAAGGAGATTATATAATGGTTAATACCAAACCTGGTTTAATATATCCTCGCCTTGTTTCCTCATTCTATTCTTGGGCTGCGTGCAAAATTGCCTTTTTACTCCAGATAGCGCTCCAGCATGATCAGTGAGACTGAACACGTAGAACCAGGGTGACACACAGAATCTGATAAATCCAGTATTGCACACTTTGTTCCAGTGTACAAGATTTCTTAAAAAGGTATTGAAATCCAAGTGTGGAACTTGGACAGATTGCAGGTTGCCCTAGAGGGAGTGACCAAGGCATACTAATTACTACTACTACTACTACTACTACTACTACTACTACTACTACTACTACTAATAATAATAATAATAATAATAATCACAATAATAAAACTTGATGGATCCTGAAGGAAATGCTTCTCTGCATAGAAGAGACATGAAGAAATATTAAATCCAAATATTAAATCCAAAATAAATGTCAAATAAAAGCTCTGCAGAAAAATGTTCTGTATGGTATACACTATGCTATATGTACAAATACTGGGGTATAGATACAGTAGATACATTGCATAGTATTACACAGTAAGTAGTGTGTAACAGATTGCAGGTTTTCTTGAGGGGGTGACCAAGGCATTTTACACTGAGTCCATGTTTTACAGACAAAAAAAATCAGAATAGTTTTTTGAACATGTACTATTGCACAAACATACAGGAACACAAAACAACAAATAGCACAAATACAACACAAAGTAACACAAATAATACTTAGTTGTTCTCTATATCCAATCCATTATATGTAACAGAGATAAGTAGTAGGTAGGTAGTATTGACTGGTTCAATATTTCCTTTGGCCTTGTTTCCTCATTCTGGTCCAGAACTGCCTTCTTACTCCAGATAGCGCTCCAGAAAGATCAGTGGGTCTGGACACACAGAACAAGGGTGATACACTGAATCTAATCAATCCAGACTTTAGACCAATCTACAGGCTTATTTAGCACAGTATTCATGTCAGTGTGGAACTTTGACAGATTGCAGGTTTCCCTAGAGGGGATGACCACCCCCAACCCATGTTTTACAAACAAAATAATAATTCTAATTATAAATAATAATTAGAAAACTTTATTGATTCCTACCTTCAGTGGTTCTAGAGATAAACTAAATTGTATGTATATTTTTCATTATAAGGTTGTAATACTACTATTATTTTCATATTAGTCTCACTGATGTGAGAGTTAGCAACCCTGTATCTACATGTACAACAAACAAACATACTGATATGCAAAAAGTTAAAAGACCATGTCAGCTGAGCCGCTGAGTTTAGATTTTTCTAAACATGAAGTTTCTAACTAAACGCTGGAAGCTACATGAAAATAAACATTATCACAGAAATCAGCGTGCCGAGATTGTATAAGAAACACTACAAAATGTAATGAAACTCATTTTTGTTTCCTGGTGTCATTAGAAATTAGAAATAGCAAATGGTATTGCAGATGGTAAGGCAGTTGCACATAAGAGCTCATCACAGCTTTTGTAGTTTGTCTGTTCGTTTTAAAAGCAAAGCCTCAAGCTCCACCACACACACACCGAAGATCTGCCACAGTTGAACTACCCAATGCTGCATGCCAGTGTCCTGACTTAAAGTTCAGATAACACAGAATTCCTGCACACTAAGCTCTGCGAATGTGACCACTCAGCTGTTCTAAGTCATTTTTAATGACTCTGCTCCAAAGGCTTTTTAGAAACTCTATATGACCTTTGTACACTGTTTCTGTAGGCCTTTAAAGTATGGAGACAAGTAAATACAAGTAAAAGCCTTTGCATCTGTAACAAAAATTAAAAATGGGATGCAATTCTAATATCAAGTGGTTTTTTTAAAGCACGAATGATGCAAAAACAGTACACACTTGGGCATTAGCGACTCCTGAGTCGAGTTATCTGTCAACAAAGTCGAAGTCCAGTCTAGTCGTTTGATGACATCACATACACTCAGTGGAGGAACACAGGCATCCAATAATGAGCAACTTTTATTAAAGTTCTCTGTAACATTAACAGTCAACATGACAATTTATCAAAATAAACGAACAAAAAAAAAAACGACATGACAATTAAACATGAAAAAAAGACTGATACCTTGAATTTTCAGTTTAAGCCGCGGTGCCGGTACTGTTACTGTACTTTAACACCGACTTGCAGGTTCTGCAGGTCTCCGTGCTGTTTGTGTGTCTAGAGTGAAGGATCTCCACCCATGTGATGTGTGTCTGTCTTCTCTGCTGCATGTCTCTCGTCTTGTTATAATCTTGTGTTTAGATTCCCCTCGCGCCATTACCGCCCTTTTATGAAGGGACTATAATAATTGGTCAAACCAAGAAACGTGTGTCAGTGTAAGCCAATCAGAGGCAGAGATTGCATTGTGTACACAAGCGAGGGCACAAAGAGGAAAAACTTTTGTGTTAATGCCCAAGTACACACTGTTCACACTGTTTATAATAGTATCCTGATATTAAAGGAACTTCATTATTAAAGGAACTTTTGTTCATAATATGCACTACTTTAGGTGTCAGATGTTAGCCTAACAAGGAAGCTGTTTTGATATTATGTAAAAAAAAAATGTCCTGTGTTATTGCAAAAAGGCCCCCATGGATCAAGCGAGAGAGCTTCATAAACTTCCCTGAAATACCTGATCATTTCATCATATTATTGTCTAGGGAAGCACCCAGCATTCAGTACACCAGTTTAAAAAACATATTATGGTCATTTTCTATTAAAGATGCATTGATTGACAGTTCTCCAGAGACACTTTAATTGTGCTGTAGGTGGAGATTGGTGTGTTAGGGTGGAGGTGGTGAGCTTTTTTTTTAGCAGCATATACTTGGCATCTTGAAAAGTTATGTCTTTTTATCCATTTGAGTCCATTTTGGATCAGTTACATCATATAAAACGTGTCAGAAAATGCTAGGAATAATCGGGTGAGAAATGAGGTCAGACACTGATGTTGGATGAGAAGGCGTGGCTCACAATTTCAGTTCCAGTTCATCCCAAAGGTTTTGGATGGGGTTGAGGTGCAGGACAGTTAAGTTCTTCCACATCAGACTCTTCCAACCAACCATGTTTTTATGGATTTTGCTTTGTGCACTGGGACACAGTCATGCTGGAATAGAAAAGGTTGTCTCCCAAACTGTGTCCACAAAGTTGACATTGTCCAAAATATCGTGGTCTGCTGAAGCATTAAGATTGTCCTTCACTGAAAGTAAAGGGGTCTAGCCCAAACCTCGAAAAACGTGTATCCCAATACTTTTGTCAGTAGACTGTAACTAACAGGTAATGCATGGCCTGCTCACTCAGCTGCCTCTTTCCAGAGCAAATTTATGCAAATCAAGTGAGCAGCAACCAATTATGTCATCCATATGTGATGCAGCAATCAAGAATGTCACAAGAGAAGACGCTGGAAAAAACGGTTAAGCAGAGAATAACAATTAGTTTAAATAAAACATGATGTATCTGAGCTCTCCTCCTCCCCGCCTTTTAAATGGCTGCAATTTCTCAGATATGTTTGTTTTTGACATTGGAGTCAATTGTGTTCTGATTCCTGGAATTTATTTTATTCATTTTACACACTTTTACTGGTAAATGCAAGATCTCCAGTGCCATCCTTTTGTCCCCAAATACTGGCCTCTTTATACAAGCTGCAGCTTGTATGTGGTTTATAATGCTTTTCAAGAACACATTCAGACAGGATTCAGACTCTCCTTGCAGCTAATACATGCTGATCCCAGATCTTGTAAGGGTTTCCTGTTTCCTTTCCCAGTTCCATCCTGTCCAGTCTCTCTCCTGGTCTTGTCTCCTGTTTGGCCTCCGTCCAGACCCTCGTAATCTCCTCGTTAGTCTCTGGTTAATCTTTGTCCGATTTTTCCTGCGTCATCTCTGGATGTTTATTGTATTATTTGTAATATGTATTTACTGGGTTTATTTGTTCTTGTCTTGACTTTATTTTATTGCATTTTTATTTAGACATGTACTGTTTCTAGCTGTTATGTCCCTCATTACATAGTTCAGTGAGGTGCCTTGCAGCATCATCGTACAGTGCAACACGCTTGGAGGAGAACTCTAACTGCTTGTTATGCCTCAATGCAAGTGGTCCCTTATAGTCATATGTGAACACACTACACCACAGCACACAGTGTGAACACAATGTAAAATTCGTTCTCTGCATTTAATCCATTCATCAGTTGAAGCAGTGGGCAGTGTGTGGGGATGGTAGCCTACCTTGCTCAAGGATGCCTCAGTGGTGCCACTAGCATCCCTGGGATTCAAAGCCATGGCCTTCTGATTGCAGGGGCAACCTAACCACCAGACCATAATTTTTGGGATTAATTTGGCTTATCTTTAACTTGTAGACACAAAGTGGTTCATCCCACACATTAACTCATTTACTGAATCACTTCGTTATGTGCAACAGTCTACATGTGCAATATCACTACTGTCAAAATTATTTGTATTATTCAATATTACTACTACTGATCTCTAATAAGTGCAGTTAACATACTCCAAACTACCATTTGAGATCAAAATAAAATCCTGAGCGACAACCTCCTTCCCTCTGCCAGGAAACTGAAAATGGGTCGTGTAAAGATGGGTGTTCCAGCACGACAATCACCCAAAACATACAGCAAAGGCAACAAAGGAGTGGCTCAAGAAGAAGCACATT
>JBBPDC010000001.1:44363176-44380632 GCA_037974485.1 Hemigrammopetersius urotaenia
AAAAAGCTCCTCAATGAATGTTATATATATATATATATATATATATATATATATATATATATTCCAATGACGCACATTCAAAGTACATAAGTTCTTACATGTTAGCACTTTTATGTGTGTCTATGAAATATCATTATATTGGTACTTACATATGTAAATATACAATGTTGGACCTGTGTATGACCACACATCCTGAAATTGTATACATACAAGTATGTGTGTGTGTGTGTGTGTGTGTGCCTGTGTAAGCTGAGGCCCAGCTTTACCTGGGCTTGTGCTATAGACAGTGTGGCAGCCAAGAGGCTTGAGGAGGCAGTGGGGCATGACGGGCCCCACATCAAAGCGTCAGAAGCACACCTTGATCCAGCGCCCCCACGCCTCCTACCCACCGGCACACACACCTGACAGAGGGGCCACCCCCAGCCTTCAAAGAGGGGCTCGGAGACAAGACGCACAAATAAACGTCTAGACACTTTCTCTCAGACTGACCTAATAGTTGGGGATTTTTTTTTTGTTCTCCCTTTCGCTTTATCTTATCTCAGTCATGGGGGTAAATCAACATGATTGATCTCGGAAGTGTCAGAAAAGTCTCAATGAAAGAAGAGAGCCGAGTAGCAAACGGAGATTAAACATTTGTGTGAAGGAATGATGAAAGTGGAGGTTTAAGTCAAAACATTGTATGTGTGCTGTTGTGACTTGTGATCAATAAAAGGTGTTGCTACTTCCACTGTAATGCAACACAAAAGTTGTGTCAAAATCCTCTTTTTTATTATTACTCCAGTGTTGCTTTGGCCCTTAGTAGTCTAATGTGTTTGGCTAAGATACAGTGCTGCCCACTGACATAATGCCTTAAAATGGCTTTACTCTAAGGCAAGAAATCTTTTATGCAACGCATCGCATAAATTCCAAAAGAAAAGCATTTTGAGCGTCTTTGTTGGACGTTGGGCGTATTTGAATGTATCCACCGGTGTGAATAGCTTTGAGGCATAGATCACAATGTTTTCAATTCATACCTGTCTAGAGTAATTAATTATGTCTGCTATAGCCTTCAGCCAAAAGCGTTTTTTTCTTCAGATTTTCGCCTGTCTTAGCGCCTCCTGCCACCCAGTGTTAGGAGACAGGTTTAATTGCCACATGAAAACCACAAAAAAGAGCTTGGGCTCCCCATAAACACACACCACACCTAGCTGGGGGAGAGTTTCACCTTTGAAAAAAGAAGCTGTCCACGCTATAATTAAAGGGAAAGTGTTCCAGAGCGTAGACTGACTTCATGTTGCTGACTAGAGCTGGATGTTCTTCCTGAAATGCTAATCAGAGAACTCTGGTTGAAGTAATGAGCATGGGATTGTTTGTGGAACTTTCATGGCCTCCAAAATTAATATCTTTCTTTTGGGTTGATAAAAATGACAAACATTTTGCTTTGGTATGGCTATCTTCAGATGTTAAACCAGCTAGAGCGCACCAGAGCAGAGCTTCAGCATCTTCATGTGAACAGCAAACAGACCTAACCTCTGGTCCTGTGATTTGGTAGAAAGGTACATCACTTCCAATATAATCTTTGCACAATCTTTGTGAAACTCATGGTAAATAGGAGCTCTAGTTTTACACTGGAGTTCCCCTGTCAGGCTCATTAACCCTAAACTTACATTTAACTGTGTAATGGTACACCTTATGGTGTGTTTGTCATTTCCAGTATCTGTGATTATGGTATCTATAGAACTAATAGTTTCAAACCAGCTATATATGTTATTTAGACAGTTTAAATCCCACTTTGATATCACTCCTGAGAACTATACAATTAACAATATCTTCGAAACCACAGACATTTCTCAATATCTCTGAGAAAAACAACGCTTCCAACACCTCTAAAGTCCCAGTTTGACCTTTAGTTATAGTCTCTCTTGTGGCCATACACCTTCCTCAAGGTTAAACATTTCACTGTGAGCATCAGAAGCGTAATGTGGGCTAAAACCAAGTCAGAGAAAAAATGATAAGAGGTAAATATTTCTGGATTTACAGAGACATGTGAGATAAGTCGGGTTAATCACGCTTTGTGAGGGACTTCATAAGGCCGTCTGATGATGAGCAGCTCACCTCTTATCAAACCTTCTCCTTGGGCGTTCTCTGTACAAGAAGTGACCCTGGCCAACCTTTAACACAGTGGAGATTTCCTCTCCTCTTTGTCCAGAGGATTGCTGGATGCCAGAGGAGGGCACGGGCCAAGCCTGGTCTGCTGGGGCCAGTGCTTTATGGCTCTCCTGAGGAAGAAAAAAGTAAGAGAAAAAAAAAAAACAGGAGGATTAGAGAGGAGGTGAGTTCCTCGGCTAGCTGGATAAGCTGCTCTGCCACACTGCTGCTAACTCTCTTTAAATACTGGCTTTAAGGAAAGAATACGAGACACCGCTAAGGACACAATCTGCCTTCAGAGAGAGGACGTTTCAGTTAAGCTTCAGGCTCCTAGTCTGTCCGACCGCAGAGTATGGTCACTGACCTCTCAAAGCTCAAATGAGATCAAAAAGGTGATCAAAACCTATCAACAAGAAAGAAGACATCTGGGGACAACTGGTGAAATCCAGAACAAATAGATGAGGCTTAACTTATCCAGTAGATTATTTTGGCAGGGCGGACGATTATCTAATCTTTGAGAGGATGAAGTCGTTCATTGAGGAACTCGGCCTTCATACCACATTGTGACACTTTTTCCAAGTAATTTGAAATTCAGGTTAGTGACTGTACAGCCTTTAAAAAGGTTCATAAGGAGTTCTTTATCAAGAACAATGGTTATGTGTATAACAAGGAGAACCAGGTTCTTTTAAAAAGCTTGAAAAAATTGTGGCCTCCATACCGTTATTATTGTTGGTTATTGGTTTTAAAAGTATTATTATTATTATTATTATTATTATTATTATTATTATTATTACTATTACTGGAGAACCAGTTGTACATAAATCTTTAGAGAACCCTTTAAACTTTATATAAATCACCATTTAAGGTTCTGATACTGTTACCAACTTTTTTGGTACTACATAGAACCTTTTTGCTGTGAATGAGGCTTGGCCAGAGGCATTTGTGCTGAGAGGTGATGATGTATGTGTATGTGCATGTGTGAGAGTGTGTGTATGTGAGGCTGGTGGGCTGAGGTAAGCTTGGCTCGTCTGCCGGGTGAGACAAGTTATCAGTGGGTGCCATAAGTGTCCCCCTTCACTCCAGAGACTGTGCAGAACAACGGGCGCTGGTGTGACGCATGGCTACACTTTGGCATGGCTCAACCACCAAGGACCTAATCTCCCTGCACCTCCTGATCCGCCTCCTCACACACTTCTCACACACCCTGCAGCCATTATTACTCCACATTCATTACAGCACTGCGGCCTGCGCGGCTTTGGCCATGGCTTGGCTCATACTTCTAAGGGGGAAGAAGTCATGGCTCGCTGAAATACATGTTAGAGGAACATTCTGAACTGTGTGGAGTCACTCAGTGTCAACTTTCAGACCTGCAACCACACTTTTAAAAATAAAGGCCCCTAAATTAGATGTATAGTTCATGGACTTGATATTTACTAGCTAAGGGATCTTTATATCATGGTTCTAGAAATCACATTTACAGAAAGAAATTTTTCAAAGAAAGGATCCATAGGGAACTATAAGTGATTCTAGACATCATGACATTGTTCTAAAGAATACTGTTTAAGAAGCACACAATTGCTGATACAGGAGTTCAGTTGCATACACACAGTTTGTACAGTCTCCAAAGAAAAGCACTGGTAATAGAACTGAACACTCTGGAGCCGCACATTAGTTTAAAGTAACCATGTCCAATACCAAACATCAGCTACAGAGGTGTAAAGCCCCCCAGCAGTGTTGGGCGGAACAGTGGAGCTGTGTTTTCTGGAGTCATGGAGCTCGATCCAATACATTTATGATGAGCTGATGTGGTGTTTCTGATCCAGAACCAATCATCTAACGTCAGTACCTGAGCTCATTAATGTTTTTGAGGCTGAATACAATCAAATCCTCAAAGCAATGCTCCAGTATGTGGTGTAAGGCCTTCCCTAGACTGAGAAAAACACTTATGCATACAGTGGTAAACTTCTGAAGACTATGGCCCCTCCTGTAAATAAAAAAAGGTTGATTTTAATTTGTCAAATAAGCTTTGCGTCTGACTGGCAGAATTATAACAGGGACACTGGTGCAGACACACTGGTACTTTCTTCAGTGACAAACATTCAAATTGTATCTATGTTGTTTTCAGGCCAAAAGTGCTCTAACTGAAACGGTACACTCAGGCTAATCTAACCGAGGACACTTTGACAATCAGATGTATTTGTTTAGCTGCAGTTTGGCTGTCAGATTAAGTCACTAAGGTTCAAACTTGTTTTACAGGACAGGAATGAAGCTGCAACAGCAAAATGGTCCTGTCAAGTTTGCTTAATTTTACTATTATGTGATAGATCCCCTGAAGTGAAGTGAACATTCTGTCATATGTGAACACACCACTGCACACAGTGTGAACAGCACAAAATTCAACCTCTGCATTTAACCCATTCACCAAATGAAGCAGGGGGCAGCCATGAACACAGCGCCCGGGGAGCAGTGTGTGGGGACGGTACCTTGCTCAGGGTACCTCAGAGGTCTTGGGAATCGAACCCGGAGTTCCTGATCACAGGGCGAATGCCCTAACCACTAGGCTACCAACTAGGCTTAGAGCCTGGTACTGGCCTTGTTCAAGGCCTCCTAATAGACTGATCTCAAAATGTTAAACCATATCCCCCTTTTTCAGCAGAAACAGAGCGGTGTTGTGACTGCTGCTTACATTAGGAAGAGCCTTTATAGGTAGTCCTCAAATTTATGGCACCAAGCCACCAAATCCATCTATGGATAGATCTCACACCTGTTTTATTGAACACTCTACACTGTCTGCTTATTCTACATAATTAAACTACTCCACTACTCCACCTCTTTTTTTATTTACACTGTTCTAGTACCCTACTACTGTTCTGTTTACACGTAAATTACTTTGTACTTTTCATTTTATACTACTCTCGTACTCCCGTACTTTTTATTTATATTCTTCTAGTACTCTGTTACTGTTCTATTTACACCATACTAGTAACCACGGCTCTGTTTACTTAATTCTTAATTCTAATTACTATCTTATTGTTCTAATTAGAACTTTCTATTACTCTCATACTGCTCTATTTACACTATCCAAGTATTCTGTTACAATTTGATTTGCTTTCTTACTGTTTTGCTTTATTATTCTGAAACTCTATTACTGTTCTATTTACACTGTTGTATTCCTGTCTTACTCTTCTATTTACTATTTTCTATTCTCTTACTGTTGTATTTACACTATTCTAGTATTCTCGTACTGTTGTTGTTCTCTTACTATTCTAGTACTCTGTCACTGCTCTACTTATATTATTCTAGTACAATACTACTGTTCAATTTAGACTGTTCTATGACTCTATTACAGCTCCATTTACATTATTCTAGTATTCCTCTTCTGTTCTATTGACACTGTTCCAGTACTCTGCTACTGTTCTGTTTCCCTTATTCTGATTTCAAAAGCAACTCATCTTTGAGAAAATGTGAACAAAGTTCAAACATAAAACAGTGATGATTATTCCTCATAATGCGATTTTCTCAAACAGATATCTGAGACATGTACAAGTGGCTAAAATAGCAAAATCATATCATTCGAATGCTACATTTTACATAACAATTTAATTTAATCTTCTGCACAGATTAATGTGATTCCAGGCATAGGGACACAGACATTTTAACATTAAACGGATTTATGTTGGATTAGTGCTTGGCTGTTTCTCCCAAAATGCACTAAATTAATATGAAATATTCAAATCAAACAAGTATCCCTGACAGATTTTAATGCTATTAACAGGGATGTGAAGTTGCTAGTGTAGTTCCTCTTAACAGAAGGCAAACATTCATTGTGTTTATGAATATGAAATTAAGTCATAATCCACTTAGAAATGCATAAATAAATAAATCTTGGTGGTCACACTTTATTTGGATAGTCCCCTATAGATTACCCGCAGATGCTTAAATCGTCCAACAAGCTGTCTGCTGAAGATCAGTTAATCATCAACAGTGTTAGGGTTAGGATTGAGTTTAGGGTTTTGGGTTGAGGTTCATTTGGATTAGGATCAATTGAAAAGAATCTATTAAATTCAACTTGACATTCATTTGCATTTTATAGGTATTTTGTGGAATGATTTGAAAGCATGAAGGCATGTGCACTAATTACAATGTAAAAACATTTTAAAAATGCATGAATGTTTTTCATGTACATAAAAACGTTGTGTTATTTTTAGTCAAACGATTTTTATTCTAGATTCCTATATAGTCATAAAATATGAATTTACATTTTATGACTAGTTAATAAAAATAGTTAAAGTCACAGAATACAGTAATGTACCAGTGATGTTACTACAAAGTAGAGATATTCAGAAGTCACTTCATGTCAGCCCCAGTGGAGTCCCAGGTCTCTGGGGTGCAAGACTAAGTCAAGTCCTTTAATAGCGTCTTTAATAGAAAAATTTAGTTTAGTCTCATTATTTGCTTTCGGCATTCTTTTTACAGACCTTCCAAGTTTAACATGACCTCAAATAATGAGTTTTATTGCAGAAAAATACACAGTTTGAAGGGCAGAACTTTAAAAAAGTGGAATAACAATTTGCTTGGTTAGTTTGCATTTTAGTTAGACAAGGAAAGTTAGAAAGTTTAGTTTTAGAAGATGTATAAACTTATTTGGACTACCTAGTGATTGTGCTATCTAGCATATTTGCTATAGAAATTATATGCTTTCATATTTTGTTGAAAAAAAGATCTTTCTCTTTAAAGATCACATTTTTCTTGAGAGTAAGTCTTCTTTCTGTCCATTAGAGTGAAGATCTTCTGAAGGTTTGTCTGTGCTGGACCGTAGCCAAACTGACACATGTTACACGTGTAATCTGGAAATGAAAGGTTTTACAGTCCAAACTGAATTAATTCTGTTTGGTTTTTTTTCTCTCTATCTCAGATTGAAATTTGACGAGTTGCACCTCTCTATACAAGCAGTTAATTGGGATCTGATTCAAATCACCCAATAGTTTATTTGAAAGTTTTTTTTTTTTTTAAGAAGTCAAACCAGGTCAACCCCTAACAGTCCCAGAGGAACAATTCTGGCAGTGGCTCTCTCCGTACCATACGACCCTTCACTGTTTATAACCGGCCTTTAAATTAAGTAAACTTCAGCATCCCGGCTTCATAAATTTGGTAGTGAGTTTTCTCTCTCTCTCTCTCTCTCTCTCTCAGTTCTCCGCTACTCTGTGGATTTACTGCAGTAGTAATAACTGTCATGGCAAATGCCTGGTAAAGTGCTGGACAAGGGACCAACAGAAGGAGAGTATTTATCACGGTATTGACTTTCTGACTGCCGTGTCGTGAACTCTTTTGTCATAAACTGGAGCACTCAGAGCGAGCGTGCCGATCGATAAGAGGGAAAACTGCTGTCAGCTTCTCTCCCAGGGAGCATTGCTTTTGTTACAGCCACTTAGGGCCCTGATAAATGCTCTGCTGTGGATGGGACCTGGCTTCCATACCACAGCTAAAGGGTCCTTTTCATACTGCGTTTTTTTCCCCTCTTTTTTTTCTTAAAAAGCCACAATCCTACATAGTGATATAGCACATTGCTAAAAGTAAGGATATGGATAACACTGAATGCTTTAAATAGTCATGTGTTGATAGCCACATGTGTTTCTTCTTCTTTTTCTTCGTCTTTCGAAAGGAATAGTTTTTCTCACTGGTTAAGTGGCATTCCACAATAAAAGATGTTTCGGAAGATTATATGACTGCCACGCCTTATTAAAAATAATATGTAAAAAGAAAACAATCATATTAACATACTTTGCTGATTAATTGAATAATTTCAGAGGATACCCTTAGCACAAATATGTTGGTATAATTTCCATGATTAATGTGGGACTCCGGTGGCGGTCCCTGTGCTCAGCTGAATGGTAAATCAATAGTGTGTATATTGGTGGCAGCTTTGATTAGTGGGCCGGTGAAATGGACTGTGTATGATGAATGGAGACTGAGAGTGTTAAAGCGTGGAGGAGACACAGACGGCGGCTTGACCGTGCTTTCAGCAGAGAGACGGTCAGCGAGGAGTCAAGTTTACTCCCTCAGGGAGCGGCAGACCGGCAGATATTCCCAGGGTTAACATAACCCCTGACCTCTGTTGAAAAAGCTTCTGGATTTGAAGAGATCACAGCTTTGGTATGAACTACAGGGAGTTGTTTTTGTGTATGTGTGTGAGTGTGTGTGTGTGTGTGTGTGTGGGTGTGTGTGTGTGTGTGTGTGTGTGTGTCTATGAATCTTCTTTTTACAGCTTCATTTGTCATTGTACACTTTTTGTATTTTATAAAGTTGACATAACTAAGATTTGTCAGATGTATAAAAATTCTACTCCACTCTTCAGATAACTGATCCATCTCAACAACTGCAGGAAAAATGTTTACATTCGATGACCCACATAATAGAAACATCTCAATTTTCAACTTTTTTATAATGTATATGACTCAAAACTTCATAATTCACTCCCCAGTCCACATAGTCCAACATGAAAAAAACACCCATACCATCACAAAAAACATAAATCTGCTAATCCAGCCTTTAGCAGTTTAGCACTTTTCTGCCCAGACTGTGCCTGTCAACACAGGGAAGCTAATAAGAACAGCAATCATTTACATATAACAGTCTGTTAAATTCTCTAGTATGAAGAGAGGTTTCGCAATTACCAAATGTTTTTGGTACATTAAACCACAAACAGGTCATAAACAGACTTAAACAATGTAGGATATGGCCCGTCTAAAGATAAGGGCAATATCAGTACAGTATGTTCATGTCAAATTATCCAAAGAGACAAGAGCATGCAGGCAGCTGACAGAAACACACCAGGCCGAAAAGAGTAGAGCGCTTGTGATATGGAGGTGGACTGTTACAGTGACTGATCTGTGCTGACCCCTGTTCAGGAGTGGTGTGAGGTAGCAGTTTGAGAAGCTGATGGATGTTAAAGTCTGTAATGACACAATGATAGCATGAGATCATGTTATGTTGTGTCATAGTGGATGTTTTGTATGTGCTGTTATGATGTAATAAATGTGTATGTGTGACCTCACAAATAAATGAAATGATGCAATTCAGTTTTTTATGTACTTTTTACAACAGGCAGATTTACTTAAAGCCAGAAACACTGAGAGGGAGCCAAACTCATCATCCTCAATGTCATACCGGATAGTACAGTTAGGATACAGGTAAGATAAGTTTAGGAAAAAAAAAAGATTAAACAGAAGCACTAAGATCATATTGAGGAATGATCCATGTCATTGTAAAGCCAGCGTTAAAGATCTGAAGGATTTACTGATTTTGTGAAACACATGGTAGATATGAAAACATGATTCAATATATGTGCAAAGCGGAATCAGGCTCCATAGTTTAGGGCTAACGTTGAAGAAGAATAAAAGAATCCCGCGAAACAAAGCAAGAAGCTTTTTAGTTCATTTTACCTTTTGGATTTGCATTTTAGACTTGCACTGATTTGCAAAGGAATTGCAAAGTCAAATACAAAATTGGGCACTTTTAATTAAGAACAGAGGAGAATGTGGAAGTCAACCTTCAGGTGAAACATTTTATTCAGTTATGTTAGTGACAGGTTATAGTAGAGGTTTCATTTTCAGGTTTAAAGAGAAAATTAACCTCCTCCAATTAAAGTCCTCAATTGTTGAAGAGAGTGGCACAGCTAAGTGTCTTGCCATTTATTCAAGCACACTGAGCATATTGACAGCTTTGGATGTGTAAATGTCAGGATTAATACATGGAATACGGGAATAATTAATTTCAGGCTGAAATCTCACAACTGGGTCTGTCAAAGTAAACGCAAATGCTGAACCCACTCTTGCACATGTCTTTGGGAACCCAGCAGACTTTATTCAGTGCTGTATTTATGAGGGGCGTTGTGACCTAATTGGCCTTAGTCTGTAATAGAGGCTGCTGTCCAGAAAGACTTAAACAGAAGTGTGTGTGTGAGATACTGTACTGACGCATTCTCTTCTCTCAACTACTCTTCTGTTGTCTCCTAGATGGGTCACATAACTAGAAGAATGGACTAATCTTTCAGAGTGCAGAGTTAGAGAGAGAGAGAAAGAGAAAAAAAGAGAGAGAGAGAGAGAGAAAGAGAGAGAGAGAGAGAGAGAGAGAGAGAGAGAGAGAGAGAGAGAGAGAGAGAGAGAGAGAGAGAGAGAGAGAGCGAGCTTCTTGTGGAGATCTGGGGCATCTGGGTGTGTGTTTACTGGCCCTTAAGCTGCTGTGGAATGTGGGAAGTGCACAGTAAAGCCAGTTCCTGCTCTAAAGTGTGTCTTAGTGCGTGACCCAGGAGCAATGTTCAAGTTCATCAGCGTCCAGACAGGTGTGTAATGACTTGTAAGTCTGTCTGGGCTGGGGGACAAGAGCTGGGGGCGGGGTGGTGGTGAAAGAATGAGACCAAGGCCAGACACACACTGCTGCTTTTGTACAATGTTTTATATGGGCTTTAAGTGGTGATGTAAAAAAATATTGTTTTCTCTATGTATGATCATTAATGTAGTTGGCCAGCCAAGACATGTTTTGTGTCTGAAGCTTGCTTTTCAGTTTTCCAAGGGAGCTACCATAGAGTGACAAAAAATGGAACCGTGATGGAAAGAACATCACAGATTTGTCTCAAACCACATCGAGGTTTTTTTTCCAATTGGCTTTTCTTACTTGATGTTCAAATGTTCAGATTAAATATTTGACCAGCAGAATGACCAGGCGCATGTGAATTCATTTAATACCAAGATTTTGGGAGAAAATGTTCATCTGAAATCAAAACATACCTTTTTCTCTTTTTGGTTCATTTAAAATATATAATTTTATTTGTAGTCTTACAAAAAAAGTGTACAAAAACTAAATTATCATTTAATCTTTTGGAAAAAAAACATTACAGCTTCCATTATAATGTTAAGACTTTTTACCTCATCTAAAACATATTCAGCGTTTTGATTATGTCATTATGCACCAGTAGGTAGGGAAAAATAATATCAACCAATAAAATCACGTTCCTGTTCACACTGATTTAAAGAGCAAACCTTATTTAACAACAGTTAAATAAGGTGTGTATATAAAAATGTATGTAAAAAAAAAATCATATAAAACTTGAACAATTATGAACATCAGCAGCATATTGTACGGTTGCAGTTTTACAGATTTGCTCTTGTTTTTCTGTGCCAGAGGTCAAGGTGTGAAGTCTGAGAAGGATGATTTGGATTTTCAGGCCATTGTTTCTTCAAGAGGCAGCCGGAGAATACTGATGGCTATGTGACATACTGGTTGCACAAGTAATATGTGTGTGAATGCTCATTGCGCTCATGTGTAAAGTGTGTGAGTCAGAGAGAGCAGACCTGTATGGGCAAGTGCTTTGTTTGGTCTAAGATTTCCTTTAAAAGAGTGTCATCCTGAACACTTACACATGTACGGAGTCATCCTTGAAAAAAAAAGTGTGCTCTAGCTGGAGAGTTTTGACATTTTTCGCGAAGGTAATGGCACTTACGAATATGCCTATGGGTCTCACCTTGAATTATAGCGACGTACCGTTTAGCCTCTCCTGTAATGAGCATGTTTGAGGAGGAAACAAATGACTTTTGATGTTGATTTTTGTTTTCCTGTCACGCTGTGATTGAAGGGCAGTGGCACTTCCTCCTTGATGAGCGCAGTGTTGGAATTACACTGATTTCTTCTTGTGCCACAAAGTGCTTTAGAGGGAAAAATAGCACTGTATCTTATGAACTGGCCTAAAGTTTCTCAAATAGTCTGCAACCACATGCATAAGCTTACTGATTACTGGGGTGCACACAAAAACCCACACTCTCTCTCTCTCTTTCTCTCTCTCTCTCTCTCTCTCTCTCTCTCACACACACACACACACATATGATTATGTCCTCAGTGCTGGTTATAACAAGGTTAGCTTTTACAATGACAACGGCAATAAAACAGGCAGAGGCTTCTCTCTGGTCGGTGTGTGTGAGGCTTGTAAATGAGCTTGCTGATTTTCTTTCTTTTTCTTTTTTTTTCTTCGCAGGAATGATTCCATGCCATGCGCAGTCTTTTTAAACCAATTGGGCAGCAAATTAGCTAGCAGGGGTTAACAACCACCATTTTGTCACTGTTTATTTAGAGGCACAGCATGCCCTTGATCACAGCTCCTTGACAATGCTTTCAGAGCTCCAGTGCACTAATAACCCATATTCAATCTGTATATGCTACAGACACTAGCTTTGTAGCTCAACAGATCTTCTCTTGCATATAAATGTATCGCTGTGCTTTGCATTTCATGCCTTACATATAATCCATTTCGCACATAGGCACCATCATCACATCATCGGACGACACACTGGTTTCTTTTAGAAACTAAGGGGAAATCATCTAATAATTGCTAAATAAATAAATAGAAATGCAATTTTAGTTAATATTTACCGCAAAATGCTTGAGGTCTATTGTATAACAAGGTCCTGAAGTATTTAGTCGCAATTATTATGACTAATACTGCACCTCGATTATGTACTAGTGTGAGTCACGGTGAATAAAGAACAAATGTCTAAAGCGATTAAAAGTGTCTCTTTTGTGCTTTATTGCACATTAAAAGAATATTACAGCATTTTTTCTAAATGTCTGCATAAAATAATTAAGATGTAATAAGGTATACATGGTAGTTTCCGTTGTACAGAAACTTTGTCAATCAGAATTGTTCACAGTGTGACATACAGTTATTACATGAAAAGAGACATACAAATGCACTTCCTGATGCCTGGGACAATGTTATAAGTCATTTTGAGACAAGAAGTAGGCATTTAAATACATTTAAAGGTTGTTGTGAGGCAAAATGAATCACTATTTTACAATTACCAACTATGCATGTAAAATCTCCAGAGACTGTTCTATATACACCCTGATTTATATCACCACCATAGTAAAACAACTCAGTGTGTTTATAGACCACAAACCATTTCACATCCAAACCATTGTTCTTATTATAGAAAGTGAATTAAATATAATGAGTGTGACCAGAATGGTTAAACACAAGCTTCTCCAGTGTCCATCTCCCCACATCTGACCTGAATGACCAAGTTACCAAGTTACACAGAGGGTCCCTCATTGATTGGTGTCAGTTGGCCATTGCTATGCCAACTAAAATGTCCTCTGGGCTGCAATGACATCATGCAGCTCATGACCTTGACCTTGCCCAAGTCACTGAAATGGAGAGAGATCAGGTAAAGACACTACATCAACTTTCTCTCTTCATGCTGGACATTCTCCTCTAAAGGCAAAATGTGTTGAGAGAGCAGTGTGTGGCACAAAACGGCAAACACTTCAGACTCCTCTCTCAACCCTGGGGTCCTATAATAGAAACTCGTAGACCTATTTAAAATTTCATCTGATCCCATTAATTATTGTCGAAATTCTGTGTCAAACTCCGGTTGATGGTAGTCAAGCTCTTCCTGCCATTTTGAGGAGATAAGGTGTCAGTTATCTCTCTGGGAGGTTAATAGACCAACCGCATAATCCTTTCCCTTCGCTACAGATGTTTTGGTATTTGCATTTGGTAAGCTGATATGGTCATTCACTTGAGAGTGTGATTGCATTCCTAATGAATTTCAACACAGCCTAAACCCAAGAGAGAGGACAGGAAGCATCTAGAATCTCATTCATTATCTACCCCCAGACACACTGAGCCTCAACAACGTTTTGCTTTTGCTTGCATGTTGCCTGATTGCAACATTTTAGTTCTCCATCATTCACTTTTTTATTGACTCCCCAAAAAACCATTACATTTTGAGTAATTTTTGAGTTGTTTGCATAAGATTTTTAAGCTCAGTGATCACGCACAGTGCCCTCCAGATTTCTTGCCATTTCTTGTTAGAGAGGTTAAAAAGGTCTGTGATTAAAATGTGAAACCTTAGATTAAATTATTAAAAAAAAAAAAAAAAACATTCTTGAGGTTTGCTTGGAATTACTGCTAAAAGATCCAGCCATGGCCCCGCCTAAGTCTCCTGGCAGCGGCAGCCAAGTTTTTATGTGGAAAGAAAAATCCTGCTATTGGATGCAGTGCCTGATGTTTGGCATCCTAATAAGAATCCGGGAATATTTGAAACTATTCATTATTGCCCTTGTATCAAGCATGGGTATTTTATTATTGAATCTTTTTCATTTACAGAGGTCAAATATCTCGTGCCTGGTTTCATTTGTGCATACTCTGATCTTCCCACTGTTGATGGAAAACTGAGGGTGTGTCACCACATATTTATACCCCAGTAAAAGAGGAAGACGTGATTGTCTGATGTAAAATATGAAAGGGTATATAGGTCAAATCACTTTTTTTCATGAGAATCTCTAGTAGACTTTTCTATTTGGATAATTTCACCTCAATGATCACATATTTCCCTAATATTGTCAGTACAGGATCGATCTGGTAATGACATTTTTTCATAGTCTCTTATGTTTTGTCTTTTTGAATCATGCCGATAAGTGTGAAGGACACTGTGGAGAGTATGTTGCTCTGAGTGTAAAATTTCAGGGACATAAAGACAAAGTATCTGTAGCTCCTCTGCGAAAAGGTCAAGTCCATGGAAACTGCTAGAAAGTGCCTTAATTTATGTCATTGTCTTCTTTGAACTTTTTTTTGGTCGTTTTCCTGTGATAAATGTTAACTGAACACCGTTACAAGCAAAGAAATTGACTTCAGTTCTCAATTTCTCAAGTGGTACTGACTTTAATGCTAAATTTTAGCCTTGTAAATATGACACAGAGCCAGTACTCAGATCCAGAGAGCAGATGTGAACATATGAATAAATACACCGTGTGCTTTCAAGACTTGGAGACAATACAGTACATTATTCTTTCTCTCGCCACAGTCTATAAAAGCAAGGCAGATTAAGGAAGAAAGAGAGGCTTGATGTCTTTCTCTCTTGATGGGGTGTCTATCTGTCTTATGAGAGATGACAACTCACCCTTTATCCAGTTAATCAATGAAGCTGACCTTTGTAGTTGGCTCCATGCTGAGTGATTAAAACCAAGTCTCTACGTGAAAGTGAACAAGGCGGAGAGGAAACCCGCTGGACAAGCCCCGGCACCTTCTGTTCACCTGCTGCCACCACTGGGAAATAAATCATCAACATGATCACGATGAACTTTCTTAATTGATGGCTCTAAGTTTGTGAGATCATATTTACTCCACGTGTGTCAGAATACGTGGATAGGAAGGAAAGGAAGGCTAGAGGAGAAAGAAAGGAGCGCGAGTGGGGAGATTAAAGCTTGCAGTTTGATATGTCTCCTCACTCAAGCCGGCAGTAATTCACACATCATTCCTGCTAAACCTTAAGATAATCCTCAAGTGGCTTTTCCTGGCCCTGGTCCAAAATGCTCTTAACGAAAGATGTCTTAGGTGGATGAATGCTGGGCTAGGAATGTCCTAGAGGTGACAGATTTATAATGTGAATGTTAAAAACTTCCACATAAATCAAAAGCAAATGTTTTCAGTCAGCGAGCATGGCATTTATGCAGGCAAAAGAACACATGAGGTGTGGGAGAAGGGCACACTAGCACTGGTCAGATAAGGACCTTGATAAACAAACTAACAAATAAACAAACAAAAATAATAATAAAAAAAGTGCCAAAATTCTTGAGGTATTTGAAATTGTATAATGTTTCATTGTACTATAAAAAGCAGTTCAAAACCTTTGAACAAACATTCATGTGAATTTATTTACAAGCAAACAGCTTAAAATCATTTACCTGGATGGAAGTGTTTTCTCAGTATAAGCACCAAGTAACATTACAGTAAATGCAAACAAACATTAATGCAGTGAGAACTAATAAGAATTATTTTATTCAGAAGATAATCTTCGATATCTGGGAACTGGTTGAAAGATCACGGATTTGGTTACAGACTTCTTCTCGATATTTGGTTATGAGGTATTCCATTAACAGGATGCCTGATCTGATTTAATGAAGCGCTGATTAACCAAAGCTGGTACTGGATGGATGATTACTGCAAATAATACTGGGCTTTCTCAATGTGAGGTTCAGAAATGGTTAACGAATTAAGGTGAATTTACCCGCGCAACTCAAATTATATTATATTTATCATATTTGGGGTTTTATTGTTAGTTGTTTTTGTTTTCCAGGATCTAAGCAGTCCTACACTATCAGAAAAAAGATACTGCACAGGTACATGTAGATGTACCTTTAAAGGAAGAAATCAGTCTTTAAGGTCCAACTGTGTATCTTCAATAAAATGTAAAGATTTATAGAAACTCAGTGTGAGGAGAAAGCATTCTTTACATGCTGCCTTGCCTTAAATTCAGTGAGATCTTGCGGGCCATAAGAAACACCACATGTGCCAAAGTTGGCTCAAGGGCCTCACTTTAGGCTGCCCTGATATAGATGGAGATAGTCAGAGACAGCTAAGTGCTATTGACATAAATATGACATGTATACAAGACCCCATTTGCCCTAAAGAAGCTCAGAGGAATCTGACAACTGAAAGTACTAACCTTCTCCATCTCATAAACTATATATACCAAACACAGTGATGGAATAAGGCAGAGAGAAGGGAAAAAAGATAGAGAAAAAAAACAGTTCTTGCACTTGCTTCTATCAGTTACATCTGGAGCTTGGGAAACGTCAGGCTTTTCGGCCCCCAGAATTATGGAAATGTTTGAGAGTGTAGAGTGACTCCATAACCTGCTCTTCACAGAGAGAGCTCCCTAATTATGTTCGTTTAAATGAAGGCTGCTGACAGCGCGAGGTGTGCCGGAGCGACACACAGCCCCAGACGATGCGCAGGAATGTTGTGACACTGTGTCCTGGGAGGTTAACGGCACCCATCTGCGGCCAGCACCGAGACGTCTAATTTGCCGGCCGAGTCGAAATTTCAGTCGCTTTTTACACCCATTTAGCGGCACTGGCTGTCAGCCCTCTGTGATGGAGCTTCGCAACTTTTCACAGGCTTCTGGGTCCTGGAGAGAGGCTTAAAAGGCTGTAATTAAAGAGTGCAGTGTGCAAATGACAAACTCCAGTTATGACATGCATGAGGAACAAGAGGAGCCTCTGACACTGAGAGGACAGGTGGAGCTGGTGGTGGAGCAGCAACGATCTTAAAGGGACAGTGTTATTTCTGATTATTCTTTCGAGAGTTTAAACAGTTACATTTTACCATGTAACTTGCCAGTCATCAGGAAAGGTCAAACCTCTTTGACGAATGTGTACAAGACACTGATCAAATGCATGCAGTCTATGGGTAGCATCAGATTCAATTCAATTCAATTCAATTTTATTTATATAGCGCTTTTAACAATGGTCATTGTCACAAAGCAGCTTTACAA